>JZLH01S0025157.1:20113-30340 GCA_001188425.1 Eucidaris tribuloides | reverse complement strand
AATTCGAAAGAAGATTTTATCGCAATTTCTTAGTGTAGAGGCCGCTAGGAAATTGTATAATTTCACTGGTAGAACATTTCGTATTGAGTTTTCACCAGATGTCATTTACTAGTAACCCTTGACAGTCGGATTAGGTTAACATTTCAGATTGTCGGGCGATGCTGCATAATCTATGAATTTTAAATGATGAGTTATTCCTTTCACTTGTTTCTATGAATACACTTCAATAATTAAAATGTAACTTGTATTCATTAGTTGTTCATTTATAAATAAAATATTCTTCGGTGATTGGTTTACATAGCGTCACATGACCAAATATGGCATTGTCATGACGTTAATGATGTTGAAAACAAAATGCCAATGAAGAAAAGTGTACTATGGAACAGTGCACTTTACCATATATTTCAGCTTTGGATGCAATCGATCAATAGTCTTCGTCGATAGTGTGTAAATTTGCTATCGACCCCCAAGATGCTTAAAGTGGCAATTTACTGTAGAGTATAGTACTATTTTATAATTTTAGAGAACTTGTATAAAACTTTAGTGTTAAAGGTCAAACATCACTTTTGCAGCTTAACAATTAACATTGTGTAAATACGGAACACTGCCATATACGAGAAAATGCCATCTGAGAACCTTCCACAAAGTATAGGAGCTAGAAACTCAGTTTAGGGAATTATAGTGACCGTAAACTGTATTTCAACCTATACGAGTCTTACTTCAAGAATTGAAGTTTACAAGTGTGTGTGTGTGTGTGTGTGTGTGTGTGTGTGTTGTTGTGTGTGCACTGACCCGTGTGGAAATCGAGGACACACATGCGAACAATTCAAATGAATTGAGGACACACATGGAACGAGGACGTCCTCGGTTCGAAACGCTGGAAATAACAGCAAATCAACTGTATTCCATTAGGGGTAGGGCTTCAGTCACGTTAATTCGTACAGATCCTCGTCAAGCGTAATGTACGTATGGTCCTCGATGGATATATTCCTACTAACACATAAGTCCTCGGTTATGTGTTATCATACCTATTCGTTAAATGAGTCCTCGATTCACCAGAAACGCGTATAGGTGGGTGTTGTGCATGTGAGTGAGCAAAGGGCCGGTGTGTTGTGTGTGTGTGTGTGTGTGTTCTAAATTCTGACATAAATGGTACTGTCCGGTATTTATGTCAAATTTGTCTAGTGTGGACCCTGTGTAAGCGTTCCTAAGAAACAAGCAGACCTAGACTAAATTGGTGAATGATGTTAAAAAATTGTTAAGAAGAATACAAAACAAATATGTCATGTACTTATTCGATCCACCAGTGAAATTATGGATTCCTCAGTGACAGCAATATATTGCCCTTGCTGTCACCTTGGAATCCATAATTTCAATTAGAGACCCTCATGGTAAATCTGTTTACAATGCATGGCAAGCCTCCAGCACGTTATCATGTGTCAAGAGCAACCTTTACCAAAAAGGTATTTATACAATTTGCATACATATGAAGCTGGTCTAATAGCCTGTTTTAAGTTACCCGTAAAGAAAAAAAGATAAATAAATAAGTAAATAAATAAATAAATAAATGAATAAATAAAATAAATAATAAATAAGTAAGTAAGTAAGTAAGTAAGTAAGTAAGTAAATAAATAAATAAATAAATAAATAATAAATAAGTAAGTAAGTAAATAAATAAATAAATAAATAAATAAGTAAATAAATAAATAAATCTTCTATACCTTCTGTTAACGTCTCGTTGATTAGTGTGTAATCATACTCTACAATATCTAAGACAAAATGGAAGAAACAAACGAAATAATTATTTCATTTCGTCCAACGCTCTGAGATAATCTTGAAATTAAAGGCAGTGGATCTCATTTGCAAACATCCCCAACAGACTAGGAAAAATTACCCATGATTTTAGGCTATTGATGAAGGGCATGTCTGTGAAATCTGGGGATCAGTGATTGCCTAGAATTTGAAAAATGCAAAAGAAAAACAATAGCCGTTTAGTGTACGTTTTATGGTAGGAATTTTTTTCTCGCGAGAAAAAAAAAATCAAATCAGGGTCTAACAGTAACTATAATTTCACTAAAACTGAGTTTCTAGCTCCTATATTTTGCTCAAGGTTCCCAGATGGCATTTTCTTCTAAATGCCATTGTATTTAGACAATGTTAATTTTTAGGCATGCAAAAAAGATTCCCTGCCTTTAATGCTTAAGTGTGAACATAGTGATTATTTATGTAGATTTAAGCACGTACGTCAGTATGCTTCGTTTTCCCATGGGCACAAGTCTCCATTTACAATACTTTTAATTCAATGAATGTTATATCATAATTCGGCTGAATTCGTTCTTGAGCACAATGCACATTCCGCAAGGATTTCACACTTATTATGCATAAAAGGGACAGGTATTGAGTGAATGTGAGAGCACATTTGCAATGTGAAAATTGATTTTTAGTTAAAAAAAAAAAAAAAAAAAAATCAAAAACACAAATGCCATACGGTTTGTGCACCTCATACGGTTACAAAGCTCTCACATTTACTGTGCTGCGTTCGACATGGTCCGAATGAAAGATTAAAAAGGGGATAGATTCCACTCAAAAACATTCATAAACCTACATACAAACACCCGTAACAGCACCCATTCCCTGCCTCCCCTCCCCCGCCCACACGTACATCTTGAGTTTTCAACAATCGGATGAGCTCCCAATTTTTAAACAAGTGCCCGTCCCAATTCCTAGAAAGTGATTTTTCTCGCGATGTAACTGATTGAATCTTGTAGTTAGAAAACTGCCCTAGGATTATAAGTCACCTTACAGAAATGCTAAAAAAACAGTTACTTATTCGAAGTAGTTAATTAAAAGCAAATGCCTTATACTTAAAACATTTGATCCAAATAAAAAGCTTATGATGTTAATATGTGTGCCAGGTGATACCGAGTTTTAATTATTTTCAATGTTTGTGTGTTGGCCTGTTTTCTTCCCAATGGTGGGTTTGTGGGTCAGTGTTTTTGTCAGTGTGTATGGGGTGCGGTGATGGGGGTGTTGTTTGTTAAAGTGATATGAAGTTTGTTTACGAGTGGGCCTGGGGCGACACGGTGATGCTGGTTTGGGGTGTTTACATTGTTTTTTACCTGTAACTACTTCATTTTTGTCTATTTTTCTCGGTCATTTTTTGGAAGGGGTGGGTGGTTGTTTCATGCATACGTGTAAATAATTATTCTGCTTTATTAGGGACAACCTGATATCAGCCTGGCATTGCCCTTTGATATAATATGTATTCTAAAGTGTTATATAATTATATTTTTCATGTTTGTTTTATTCAATGTATGGCAGGGCCCTTGTGAAAAGCAGTTTTGAAAAGCTGACAAGGCAACCCTGAATAAATAAAACAACAAATAAATAAATGAATAAATGAATAAGTAAATAAATAAATAAATAAATAAATAAATAAATAAATAAATAAATAACAACCGATAACAAACATTGATTATAGGGTTTAAGAGCATACCTGCGACAGTATGATTTGATCCATCATTCCACTCAAATGTTCCATTACGTTTGCGATAACCAATCCAGGGATTAATCAAAGGCCTCAGACATTCGGAGCTGTTATCTCGATCTGAAAATACAAATGAAACGCGTTCTACCAAACATTATTTCAATATGTTCTGTCTATTGATTTTTTTATGTTTTGTACTTTTCCTTTTGTGCTTTCTTCTATCTTCGATCAAGATCCAGATTGCCATCTGTCATCCAGACTTGCTTCGCTACACGCCTTTTCCATGGGAGGCATTCCTCAGTTGTATCCAGCATATACTTGTTTTAAGTTTGACCATATTTCATCTGGATCCTGTTCCACCAGTTTTGTTCTTAGTCCCTCGTATCTGCTGTGCAATTGTGTAGCGTATCTCTCACGGAAATCTCTCTCAATTAGCAGTGCCACATACAATCTGGCATTCTTGAAAGAAGCCTTATTTGGGATCATTAGTGCGATGTTTACCTTGGCAACAACTTTATTGTGGTCTGAGCCTATATCTGCACCATGATAGGTTTTAGCTGCGTTACAATTCTAGTATCTCCTTGCAGTATCTCCTGCTTTCTTCTAAGTGAATAAATGTTGCTCAGTAAGGTAGTGCATTTATAAACTTGTTTATGTTTATCATGCCATGTGATAAAAGAATGTATAATATTTCATTTTATTTTATTCCATTTTTTCACTGAAAGGAAAAATGTATACAAAGTATACATGTCATGTCAAGTTTTTCTTGTAGTGGTAAAGGCTAAGAGCATTAGGTCAAAATAGGCTAAAACCTAGACAATCTGATTTCTTTTTCAGGATAGGTCCACGAATGTGTCTGGAATAACATGATAAATGTCCCCGTGAATCCTCCTGGAGCGTTTTCCGCAATCCAAGAAGGCGTCCAGAATTGCCGCCATTTCCTGTTTTCTCATATCTTTGTAAGTAGGTATCACTAATACACTCTTAAAATGCCTAGATATATGCTTTGAGACATGAGGAACCCCCCCAAAAAAGAGATTGTGAAATACACAAAATCCAATAAAACAGACAAATTAGCGATACAAAGCACGTTTTTGAGTCTGTTTCATGATCAAGGCAAGTCAAAACATAATACAGTTAGAGATTTCAAAACTAAGCAGTTCCAGTGGAATATTTACCTAAAACGTGCACAAACGTAAAATTTACATTAGTCATCATCATCGTTGGATGCTGTATCTTCAATTTCGATATCCTTTGAAGTTGGGGTAATATCGTCATTGGCATCTATTAGTGTCGGTACTGTATTGTTTTAATTGGGATCACTGATTTACTGCACATCGAGGTACAAAATGAGTCCAAGTTTCTGGCAGCTACATGTCATGCTTCTGCAACCATCTGGTTTGCAGCCACATGTTACCATTTTCAGCAAAGAGTCTGGTGCAACAGCAATGTTTCTCTCTACAGGAGTTCCATCTTGAAATCGCCAGCCCAATTATGTTGGTTACGCATCCATTCTTGGACTCAAAGATAGGAGCGGTATAAATGTGGCTTGGCTGCGGCACTAGTTGGAGGTAGACTTTCAAGCTGAAAAGATGAACTCAGAGAACTGCGACCAACTGTCTTCAACGGGTTAAACACACTCTACGAAACAAAAATAATCATGGCTGGTGTACGCATCAAGCAGGCAGAAGCAGACGCTGCCCGACCGATTTTGGCTACCCAGCACTACCAGTAGCAGAGTCAGAACAGTTGCCAGTCATTGTCGTTGCTGGTCATGCTAGTTGTTCGGGCATCCACTTCCACAGAAATATACATCCTATGCCGCAGTAATCGTGTCACGGTCTTCAACATTCATGAATTTCAGCATGGCATAGGCGACACTAGAAATCATTTGATGTTTCCTCATGCTGTGACAGGATGTGACACGGGCTCTTTTATCTATCGTCAGGGCAAACGTAAAGTTTTCAACATGGTGCGACTAAAAACCGCGACTATGACTTGCTGGATACCTTCAAAGACAGTGGAAGCACCTTTGACGAGGTTTAAAAGAGCTGGAGAAGCCTTCTTTTTTAAGCTTTATGGAGAGAGCAGTTTGGAATCTTTTTAGGACTACCGTAACATTGCATACAAACGGGCAGTCGGTTGCAGTTCTCTGAGTTCATCCTTTCAGCTAGAAAGTCTACTACATCGAGTGCTACAGCCAAGCAACATTCATACCGCACTTATCTTAGAGCCAAAGAATGGATGCGTAACCCATTACCTCCAACAGAAAGGGGCTGGCGAATTTGGGATGGAACTCCTGTAGAGAGAAACATTGTTGTTGCATCAGACTCTTTACTGAACGTGGTAGCATGTGGCTGCAAACCAGATGGTTGCAGAAGCATGACATGTATATCTGAAAGAAACTAGCGCCGACAGTAATAGATATGCTTTTGATGATAATATTACCCCAACTTCCGAGAACATTAACATTGAAGATACAGCATTCCCATGATGATGATGATGACCGATGCGATTCTACGTCAATCTAACTTTTGAGTTTCGAAATTTCTAACTCGTCGTGCGGCTGGCAGAAGGTCGTTAGCAAATTCTCTAAGCAGAGGGACGTTAACAGTCCGGCTGGCAGAGGCCGTTAGCAAATGCTCTAAGCAGAAGGGCGTTAACAGTAAATTGCTGTAACGTGACAACCATTGGCTTATTTCACATGAAATCAAAGTATTGGGACCTCTTAGATGCTTCTATCAGTACGTAGGGCAAAAATATGGAATAAGCCTATGGGTTTCAAATTACAGGCAATTTACTGTTTACGCCCTTCTGCTTAGAGCATTTGCTAACGACCTTCTGCCAGCCGGACTGTTAACGCTCTTTTGCTTAGAGCATTTTGCTAACACCCTTCTGCCAGCCGGGCGACGAACTGTTTTATGTTTGAACTTAGCTTGATCCTGAGACAGGCTTAACAATGTGCGTTGTATTGCTAACTTGTCCTTGAACACAATTATGTTGATAGTATAAAATGGTGGTCACTTCGGGCGCCATTTGGATCGCAGGAAGACCTCAAGTATTTTTATTGAATCTTGTGCGCTTCAAAATCTCTGAATAAGTATTTCATTTGGGTTCCTCTTGTGTCAAAACATATATTTAGACATTTAACGCGTGTATTAGTGATGCCTACTTGTAAAGTAATGAGAAAAGCAGGAAATGGCAGCCATTTTGGGCGCCATTTTGGAATTCTGAAAGAGGTGAAGCAGCTTTATTGGTTCTTGTATTTACTGACATTTCTGAATAATTATTTCACTGGGTTCATCATGTCTGAAAACATATATCATGTATATTGAGACGTTTAAACTATGTATTAGTAATACCTACTCGCAAAGTTACGAGAAAAACAGGAAAAGGCGGCCATTTTGGACGCCATCTTGGATTGTGGAAAACGCTCAAGAAGGATTTAAGAGGACTTTTAGTATGTTATTCTAGACATATTTCTGGATCTATACAGAAAAAATAGCTTGTTACCAGAAAATGTACAAGTTAAAACCAATGCTCTTGGCCTAGTAGTAGTAGTGGTGGTGGTGGTAGTAGAAGGAGGAGGAGGAGCAAGAAGAAGGGGGGGGGGGTCGGATTAAAAGGGCACAGTCGAAAAACACAGGATAAATGTAATGAAAAGAGAAACGATAACGACCCGACGTACCCGCGTCAAGCATATTTTCTAAAGTGTTGGAAATACTTGCTAGATGACCACCGTGTTCCACACAATACTCTTCGGAGTCATCAAAGTTCAGCAGTGGGGAGGTGACCAATGTGTATTTAGATCCTCCGCTCTCATTTGTTTGCAAACTGCAATTTAGCCTGGGATCTGCAAGTGAGCAAAGCAGAGCACACTAATAGCGTAACATGCGTTAGAATTATGATAGGGGCTATGTAAAATTTGCAAAAGTTCATGTTAATTGTCGTCAACATCTATAAACATACACTCATGCTCATAATTATGAAATATTTTAGAGACATTTCAAAAGTTGCCCTTTTTCCGTGAACGGTACATCTGGGATTAATTTTTGCTCATTTCAGGTGAAACAACTACAATCTAAGTATTTCAGGACTGCTGAGCATTTTGTAGCGTCCAACTCGACGCTAAAACCTGTGTTTCAAAATGGCGGTATTCAGAGTTGTTGTTGAGTCACGTAGTTGTTACGCGCGTAACCGCGCGTTATTAGAGCTGTAGCAGACAATTCTGATGTTAATTTAATGATAAGTGACATATGATCAAAATTTATCAGTTTTCTGTGATTTTTTATTACTTTAATTTAATACGTTTTCATGATTTGTTGTGGACTTTAAAAAAAAACAAATATGTCATTGTTATTGCGCTCAAACGTATTTTAGTTTTTACTTTAGTCATCTCGTGAAATCCAAAAATTTCTTCACATAGGATACTGCGTTTTTGTGAAGTAAACACTTGTCTTGAAACTTTTGGACGATATAGGAGAAAGAACCTAAGTATCAACAAAATATTCCATAATTATGAGCATGAATGTATTCTACTGAGTCTGACTATTCAGAGAAACGATGATTTTTTTTTCTGTTGACCTTTGGTAACCTTGACACAGGGTCAAAGGTTATTCTAGTGATAAATCGTCCAAAGTATAGTATTGAGATGTGGCAGGAACATAGTATGTAATATAATTCTTAATGGTTGTTATTTGAACTTTCGTGTGTGTGTGGTTTTTTTTTGGGGGGGTTGGTTTTTGAAAATAACGTAATTACAGACAATAACAGGGTATATCAAAAAGTTATCGGCCTCACCTAGAGGGCAGGGCAGCACCTCCAAATCTATGATGCAGTTGTAAACTATTATGCTTTGTATGGCTATGCACTAACGTTCATGCGTCTGTCTTTATTTATTTTTAGGTGAGGCTCTTTGAAAGTCTTCAGATCTAGTGAGATCAAAAAATGGACACAAAAGAAGCTCGTGTGGTGATTAAATATCTGCATAAAAAAGGCATGACACCCAAGGCCATCCATGACAACATGGTACAAACACCTGGTGACGACTCTCCATCCTATTCCACCGTAAAGAAGTGGACTGCTGAATTCAAGCGGGGAAGGGAGAGTACAGAGGATGATCAAAGGTCCGGACGCCCAAGATCTCCAACAACAGAAGAACAAGCGGACGCCATTCACAGCATGGTGCTGAAAGACAGACGTGTAACTATTCAGCACATAGCCGACCCTATGGGCATCAGTTATGGTTCAGTGCAGGGTGTTTTAACTGACACCTTAGGTATAAGCAAGCTGTCCGCAAGATGGGTTCCGAAAATGTTGACTCCAGATGAGAAGCTTGCCAGACTCGATACTTCAAAGGAACTTCTGGCCCGCTTCCAGACTGATCCAGACAATTTCTTTGCTAGAATTGTCACCCAGGATTAAACATGGATTCACCAATTTGAGCCAGAATAAAAAAATGCAAAGCAAGCAGTGGAAACACCATGGATTTTCCCGTCGCAGGAAGTTCAAGTAAGTGGCATCTGCTGGGAAGATTATGGCCTCTGTTTTGGGGATAGCAAGGGTGTCATTATAATTGACTACCTCCAAAGAGGTCAGACCATCACTAGGAGCTACTACGCCTCAGAATTACATCAGCTGAAAGAAGCTATAAAGACAAACCGCAGGGGAAAGTTGCGTGCTGGTGTCTTTCTGCTGCAAGGCAAACAAATGGCACCTGTCCTCACAGCGCAAGTTGCAGTGGCTGAAGCTACCAAGTGTGGGTTTGAATTGTTGCCCCACCCACCTTATTCACCAGATCTGGCCCTATCTGACTTCTACCTGTTTCCCAAACTCAAATTCCACATCCGTGGACGCCATTTTGAGTCGGATAATTACGTCATTGATACTGTAGAGTCCTACCTGAAGGACCAAAATGAAGCCTTCTACCATGAAGGCATCGGAATGTTGGAGCACCGCTAGACAAAGTGCATTGAGGTAAAAGGGGACTATGTTGAAAAATAACCAGGAACTAGGAGTATCCTGACAACCCTTCTTGGTGAGGCCGATAACTTTTTGATCTACCCTCGTAAGATGCACAAATTTGCCTTTATCGAGACTAGTCCAAGCTAGACACCACGTGATTTTCTTTTGTAATGTTTTAAACGGATTATATTTCATTCATTGCCCCTTGTGAAATTTGTCACATTTTAATACCAAGGTCGATATACTTTGGACAATGTATGACCAACTTGACCTCTGACCTTGTGTCCGGTCATCAAAGGTCAACTGGCAACATCGGGTTTCTTGCCAGATATATCATCGGAATATTAGTAACCAGTCGATTGAATCTCTTCAGGTTTTTGTTTCTGTGCAGTTACAAATAAGTTTGTACAATTAACATACCTTACAATGCTATCTAACTTACCTCTATCTTAAATGAGTTAACAAATAATATTGTCATCCGAAGATGCTAACATCCAAAATTTCCTGTTATATGCCTTCTTTACAGATCAACAAAACGCAATCCGTTACGATTGGTACTTTGACAAACCTATATTTTTGTTACTTTGTATACATCATGATAAAACGCAGAAACCAATAGAAATAATGAAATGGACTGTTTTGATAATTAGCATAGTTAGCGTAATGCATGTGTGCTAAAATTGCAATACTTCATGATTATTTATTGACTTTGATGGTATGATTGCAAGTAGCATAATTCAAATATTACGCTAATTTGCATAATAAGCTGATTTCAA
>JZLH01S0025157.1:2711-16027 GCA_001188425.1 Eucidaris tribuloides | reverse complement strand
GAAGAAGAAGAAGAAGAAGAATGGACCGCTTTTATATAGCACACATCACAATATAAATATTATCCCTATGCGCTTTAGGAACCAAACGACAGAAAAGGAGACAGTTTGACCATCAACCAGTCTGGCAGATACAAAAATTAAATCAGTTATGAGATCTGAACCGCTTTTTAGATTGATTTTTGCTTCAATTGTATTTATTTCGTAAGAATGATAACTTGGCAAAAGGATCATTGTTAAGGATGGCTTAAAGGATGATGTAGCCACCTACTAACAGGAATCATTTAAGAAAAATAAATGACATTGTTGGTATTGTGAGAATTATGGTACATGGTAATAAAGAAAGCCGAAATAAGGAGTGCCGAGTAACACTAACCCTCAGCACGGCCCTATCAACTAGTTTATTTCTGTTAATTTCACGTCTTTGCGAAATTGCCCCAGTAGCCCCAGATCGCCGAAACAGCTAAATGGGGAGGAGCTTATGATTCAAAAAGAGCATAAATAAATACCGCGCGATTAACACGCATCGGGCGGTATCATGATGCATCGGTCACGTCAGGTCAGCTCAAGGCCAGCACACATGTGTTCTGATTGGTTTGCAAGAACTGACAGTTACCCCAAAATCAATGAAGACATATTCGGCACAGGAAAAGAAATGTGCTATATCGCAGTTGTATATGTTTGGTATGACTATTGTTGCATAACGTGCTATTCCAGGCTAAACTGCACCATAATGTAAAGGTAAGAAAACATATTATTGCATGCTTTGAATTTAACATAATTTTTACTTGTTCCTGTCAGTTGCCGGCTACATCTTCCTGTAACAAAGGAGACTGTACGGTCCTTCTGAAAAAAACGTTGATACATTTTGAGTTTACACAACCAGTCAGCAGCAGCCGCCTGTCCATAAGGTCACTTTTGGAAAGTGGTCGTTATAGACAGGTCCCAATGTTCACCCACGGAACACACTTCAAAAAGAGCAATACATTATAGTTCAGTGCTGAATGCAGGTTGTTGCACTACTGGGTGTACATTCCTTATTATCAAAATTTAAATGAATGAGCAACAAACACTACTCTGACTTTGAATAAGACCACGCATACTGAAACCCACTGGAACAAGCCTAATAGAGTATGGACAGGACATTAAAAAATGAACGTACTTTCTAATAGAAATGGCCGCACCTGATTGGGGGAAATCAACCCCCATTTTTTTTTTTTTTGGGGGGGGGACTTTTTTCGTGTGTGTGTGGTGGGGGGGGTGGTAGGTATACTGCAGTTATTACTTTAGTCTAAGGAGAGAAGAATGAAAACAGGGTTTACGTGATCCCCTTGTATTTTCACTCACCGACAGTCCATCTCGTAATTAAACTCGAAAGGTTCCCTTGCGCGGTCGAAGTGTTGGATTCTGAAAAGTTAATGGCAAGCGACGAACAAAATGTCCATATCTTCAATGTAGTGATAATGCTGGAAATGATACATTTCAGCGGGGGAGGAGAATGTGTAATATAACAGCAACGATAGTAATAGAAGTAGTATCAGTAAAAGTAGTAGTAGTAGTAGTAGTAGTAGTAGTAGTAGTAGTAGAAGAAGAAATACCAGAAGTAGTAGTCGCAGGAATCAAAAAGGGTGTTTTTTGTGTAAAATTCAAGCAAAATTATTATTTTTTTTTTCATGGCAGAATCATTTTTAATGCACATTACGGAAGTTGCTATTATCAGCAAGGACAATCAAGGTGAATTAGGCGTCAATAGCCAAAACAGAGAACAGTGAGATGAACACAGTCAATGTCTACTAAGTTTTAAAGTTGGATAAATTCTCCACATGGGACCATCTTTTTTGTCAATTTTGCTAAATATATTATATCACAATTAAGTTCTTTTGAATCGTACATAAATTTCATAGAATATCATTTTCATAAAAAAATACGTATAATAATTATGTTACCAGTGTATTTTAGAATTAAAATGACATTCCTTGCCTTTCAGCTGATGTACAGTTTGTGGCATCGCTGTTGTAGAATGGCCAAAACAGGGTGTTTTCAATGACGGTAACCCAACTTTGATGAAACTTATCATTCATATTTTGCTCAAACTTCCTATGCTTAATTTTTCTAAATGTGCTTCAATCACTGAATGTATTTTGATGCCTGGCAAAAAATATCCCGTTTATTTCGACTTACCAGGAAATTCACATATGAAACGTCGCACGTTGTTACAATGATTGTGGATCCAAGTGCCATTTGCCAATGTGATAGCAGTACAGTTGCGGTTATCTTCTCATGTATACCCGAAATAGAAAGACAGAAATGACATACTAGGTGTTAAAAATAATATTTGTTAATTTTGAAAATTAATAACACAAAAACTGTATAACAGAGTATACTGGCATTAAGTATAGTTACAGCCTAAAAGTGAACATTTTTTTTTAGGCGGTTTGAAGACGATATCAATAATCAGTTTTATGTAATTCATGCTTTTTTAAAAAGTTAGGGTTCAGATTTTGCTCAATATCCAACCCCCTGTACGAATTTAAAACTGTACAGAAATCGAACGGTGTGTGTGAGGGTGTGTGTCTAGTCCCCAAACAATAACATTAGACAATGGCTATGGATAATGAATATAGTCTAGCAGGCTACTTACTAATGAATATTAATAAAGCATTTATCTAGCCTGGCTGTAGTGAGAGATTGGCATACCAATGTTTCTACCGTTCGCTGTTCACCGCCATTGTCTATTGCTATTGTGTGGGAACTAAACACACACTCTCACACACACCATTTGATTTCTGTACAGTTTCAATTTTGTACAGGGGGTTGAATAATGAGCAAAATCTGAACCTTAACTTTTTAAACAAGCATGAATTACATTAAACTGATCATTGATATTATATTCAAACCACCTCTAACAAAAATGTTCACTATTCTGCTGTAACTATACTCAATGCCAGTATAATCTGTTGTACAGTTTTTGTGTTATTAATCATTAGCAAATATTATTTTTAACACCTAGTACAACAACAAAATTAGGGTAACAGATTGTTAATTGTCTTCCATTGTTTTCAAATGTAACCGTGCCTTGTATTTCATAAAATAGCTGTTACTATAGTTTGATGCCTGCCGACGTCAAAACCTAACCCTACCGGAACTATCCTATTTTTTTAACAGCAATGTTATCCCTGTATTATAAATAATAATAATGTTATTAATCTCATTGATTTATTTTAAAGATTATTCAAACTCAAATTCAAAGCATTTATTTAACATTCTTCATAAAAATACAAGACAACAGACAAAAATATGAAACAACATACAACATACATACCATCAATAAAAGAATGTAAGGGGTAAGGCAGAAAAGAGGAGAAATTATTGATATAAATGGCCACCACACCAGAAGAGAGAAGTGGATTGCAATTATGAACATGCTCAAAAATAATACAAGTATAAATAAAATGGCAAAAACTAGATAGATAGATAGATAGATACATACTACATAAATATCAATACATACATACAGTTCAACATACATAATGATACATACATAGATGCAACAACATACATAGGTGTGTGTGTGTTGTGTGTGTTGTGTGTTGTGGGATTGGTGTGTTAGTGTTTGTGTGTGTGTGTGTGTGTGTGTGTGTGTGTGTGTGTGTGTGTGTGTGTGTGTGTGTGTGTGTGTGTGTGTGTGTGTGTGTGTGTGTGTGTGTGTGTGTGTGTGTATGTGTGTGTGTGTGTGTGTGGTGACCTGTGTTTGTAATGGTGGAAGTGGAAGGGGGTGGTTATCGATGCTATACTTTAAATGGTTATTGTGAATGAAAGACGAGCTGAGAACCCCCATGTTTAAGTAATCTTTCAAAATTTGTCACTCACCGGGACTAGTAACATTTCCAGCCGGGGTTGTCGACGTAGTATTTTCTGAACAGACACAGTTTAAATGGAAACACAGTAACATTTGAAGAATAGTGATTAAATGTCTTTAACCCTATCTCTGCCAGGTTTTTGGGGAAGATCATGGCCGGGGGGGGGGGGGAATCACATCCCCCCCTTCAGATCTCGGCCGTCGACAACGCGATCGCAACGGAAATTGGCACGCACGGCTACCTAATCTAAAAGATTGTATATTTTGTTTTCTTGAAAATTGTTTTTACTTAATTACGCTAATTTATGCGTAATTAATCTGTGAAATCATACTTTTTGCTCTAACTCACTACTTAAAGTTCGAAATGTGCTTTGTGGTGTTCTTAGCAAATGCATCTGAAGAAAAATGCGACATTAAAATCAATTTCTCATGTATTTAATTGTTTTTGCAGTTTCATATGTATTTCTTTGGGGTGTTTTGACTTTTTTATTATTTTTTCAATAGAAATTTGTCCGTGACCTATATGCAATTATAAACAGCATAACATTAAGTAATTAAATTCACTTAAAGGAAAAATATTAATAGAGTTATGATTTGGGCTGAAAACAAAATTTGTCTTGAAACTGTACACAAAATCAGGTTTTTGAGCAATTTTTGTTGCGACATGCATGTAAATTATGCGTATCTTCGGAACCGTGTACCGGGGCGTCGCAAATTTGGTCTTAAAGGATGCGGGAGATTCGGAAAGAAAACCTTGAAGCATCGCGGCGAAAGCTTTTCGCGTTGCGGACGTATCGCGCGAAACATCAGATGGGGGAGGGGAAGCTCCCAGCTCCCCCCCCCCCTGCAGAGATAGGGTTAATTCAATGATAATACTGGGAATGGTAAAACTGAGAATAATTACAGTGACGATGTCGTGTCTAATTGTATTATGTATTCATTCTAATACCTTTACCCCATCATGCTGTTAGCATACGGTAATTTTTATGTCGCCTTTTTGTTGTTGTTTCTATTCTCCTGTATTATCTATTCTTCTGCGTCATCTTCTTCTATCGTTCTTCTTCCTGTATCTTGTCTACTTTTTCTTACTGTTATCATCATTATAGTCAACATCATAATCATCATCACTGTTATTATTTTTTAAGTGCACGTACTAGTTGTTGTATTAGTAGTAGTAGTAGTAATAGTAGTAGTAGTAGTAGTAGTAGTAGTAGTAGTAGTAGTAGTAGTAGTAGTTGTTGTTGTTGTAGTGGTAGTAGAAGAAGCAGTAGTAGTAGTAGTACCTATGATAATAGTAGTAGAAGTAGTAGTAATAGTAATAGCTGTAGCAGTAGTACTAGAAGTAGTAGTAGTAGTAGTAGTAGTAGTAGTAGTAGTAGTAGTAATAGAAGTAGTAGCAGTAGTAGTAGTAGTAGTAGTAGTAGTAGTAGTAGTAGTAGTAGTAGCAGTAGTAGCAGTAGTAGTAGAAGCAAGCCATTCCGGGATGATGCCGGTGAAACTCGGTTCAATTCTGAAATAATCTAGTTGCTGCCAAGAATGGGTCATTGAGATCACAAAAGCGAGATGCCTCACCTGGAAAATTATTAAACGCGCCTTCAGATCCATCAGTCCAGTAGTAAGATTCTGAACTTTGATTCTTACGATACCCGATCCACGCACCACTCCTCAAGTTATCACCTGTAAGATAAAATAGATATGTGTACTATATATCTATGTTATAATAACACCCACAAATAACTGTGTTGTAAAGTTTGACAGAATATAATCATGGAATTGAAATTGAATCTATAAATGAATAGGCTACATGACTCTGACGGTATATGTGTTATAAATTAAGGACACAGAAGGCATTTCCACCAGTACTTACATGCATTGATACCATATTTACCTCAATGCGTTGCTCCCTGAACCCTTCAAGGCCAGAAAAATTACCCGATCTAGCCAATCAATGCCCCTCCATCATGTCCATGCATTGTCAGTACCAACCTCCAGAACGCTCTCCACCAGCAGGACCTTCATTCACTCTGCGGCACCTGTGTGGAACAGCTTACCCGAAAATGTAGTTGGAGATATTTCTGACGGGGGTGCACAATCCTTCAAAACCAGAGTAAATGCACCTTAAATCACTCATTTAACTACTTTGTTACAACCCTTCACTCTAGCTACCCGATTTTAAGCTGCTGTGAACCACAAATTGACCAATGTAGTTTCTCTGTTATAGTGCTCTCCAGCCTATATCAGAAACTGACTCCAGTACTGTCACTCTCCATGGGGTATCGTTCACTTTAGCACTGTACAACAACCAAAAAATAGAGCCAAATCTAATATATCACCTTCTCCGTGGCATGCAGAATCAGTGGCGTAGACAAGAAGGGGCGATGGGGGCGTCGCCCCCCCCCCAAGATTTGCCCCCCCCCCCAAAAAAAAACCTTATATGAAGCTGCCACCTTCATTTCCTTTTCTTTTTGTTACTGTTGAAATATCTACAGCAATATACATCAGGCGCGGATTTAGATAAATATTTTCATAAACGTGGTAAAAAACATGTTAATATTTTCGGCGCGCTCCGCGCGCAAAATTGCATCTTACACTTACAGGTTAACAAATTTTCATGCAGATCGCGACGCAAAATTGAATATTAGTATGATAATGATGATGATGATAATAATAATAATAATAATAATAATTATCATCATCATCATCATCATCATCATCATAATAATAATAATAGTAATGAAACATGTTTGTATATAGCGCATACCACAAAGACAAAATTACATGTCTCTAAGCACTTTCATTAGAAACAGAGATAAGCCTAAAAAGGATTGTTGTGTAAGTTTAATGTTTTTGCAGTGCCTTGCGCAGACAGTGTTTAAACAAGTCATATTCTTGTATCACATAAGAATTATTCTTAAGTTGTTATTTTGGGGGATGCACTGTTTGCCTTTAAATGTTTGTAGTAGCGTGGTACAAAAACTGAAAATTTTCGGCGCGCTGCGCGCTCAAAATTCGGGCAGAATTACAATACAATTGTTTTTTTTTAAGAATATTGTGAGTGATAAGTAATGTTTTGTAGTATAACATTTCAAGAATTGTTCACATTAATTAATTCAGATTAATGATTGAGATCAATTTGTCACTAAAGAAGCAAAATATGTAGATTTGAAAAGGTGAAACTACAATTTTTCCTTTCCTCGAAGGGGAAAACCTTACTCTTACTCTGATGAGTCTGTTAGCGTGGATGACTCGACGACTTCAGATTACTGTGTTGAAATGATGCTGTCGATGTACTTAGCGACAAACATGTCAAAACAGGAGCAGTTAGTTGCAGACCTCATGCACTTGAGAACTGCGGTATTATTTTTTTTACAAGTAAAACATTATCCAAACACAAATACGTGCTATACACTCTAAGAAAAAAGGGTTCGATGTAGAACCGTTTTTTGTCATAATAGCTGTAACATAGGAGAGCGAGTTAGGGTGCTAATAAGAAGCTTTTGGATGAAAAAAAAACATTTTTTTTCAGCATAGTTTTAATGAAAATGATTCTCAAGGGTATGGTGGGACGAAAAATACTTTTTTCTCTGATCGACTTGGAACTCTCAGGGAAATTTCCTTGGTACTAGACTATTATTATTGCCAAAGTCGCAGATCTGCACCAAATAATACACATAAATCCCATAGAGGTTCAAATCCTCTGGCATGTTAAGAGGTAAGATCGGAGGATGTTTCACCCAGGCAGTAAATTTTCATGAAATTGCCCTATAGTTCTGTACTAAGAGTATATAGGGCTTTATGTGTATTTGCCTTATAAGATTATTACCCTCATTTTTTAGTGTGTGTACCACTTTCAATAACAGCATTTATACTACATAATCAAAAGAGTGTTACCTGTAAATTGTTTCTTTAGATGTACAGTGTTTACAAGACAAGGGCAGTGTCAGAGTAAAATCTTTGGGGTGGGGTTAAAAATGAAAAATTTTTGAAAATATTTGGGAGGGGCATCCCTTCTGCACCCCACACCCCCTCTCATCTGCATCATGGCCCCACCCCTCTTCTAACATGACCTGGAGGCATACGCAAATGCAGGGGGATGTTTGGTTGTCAAACACCCCCTGCCCCTTTGCTACCCCTTTTGACGTTAAATAAACTTTTTAATAAATTATGGAAAACACTCCCATTTTAACCGTAGAACACGATTTTGATTTACGAAAAAACAATTCCTCCCCCCTTGCTTAGCAACTGGGTTGGCGGGAAAAATTGTGGATCTGGAATTTGGAATTGCAAATTTTACACCCCTACCCCCCCCCACCCCACCCCCACCCCTTGAACAATTTTTCGGCGGCTGGGCTGGCCGAAAAAAAAATGGATCTGGGATTTGAAATGAACATTTTTTTCGTTATTACTGACTACTCCCCTGCACCTGTTGTGTGGCCCTACCCCTGATCTAACATGCCCTGGAGGCATTACGTGAACGCGGGGGCGGGGGCTGTTTGGTTGTCTGACACCCCCTCCCCCTTTGCTAACTCCCTTTTTACGTTAAATAAACCTTTTTTTATGGAAAACACTCCCATTTAACCGTAGAACACGATTTTAATTTAGGATTTTTTACTCACTCCCCTCTTGCTAAGCGGTTTGGTTGACCGGGAAAAATTATGGACCTGGAATATGGAATTTCAAATTTTACACTCTACCCCCCCACCGCCCCCGCCCACCGCCACACGCTACCCCTTGAACAACTTTCGGCGCTGGCTGGCCGGAAAAAAATTGGATCTGGGATTTTGGAATGAATTGTTTTGTCGTCACATTACCCCTGCTCCTGCTGTATGGCCCACCCTTGTTCTGACATGAACCTGGAGGCATACTCGAACGTGGGGGGGGGGGGAGGTTTACAAACACCCCTTTCAGTACCCCCATTTTTTACGATAGCAAACATTGGGGCAGGGGGCGCCGCTAAGAATCATTTTTGGCCTGCAGAAAAAAAATAAAACATCCTAGCCAAAACAATCAAGCCAAACGACATCCAACAAGTCCCAATTAAAAAAAAAATGGTAACCGGTTTTAATAAAACACAAATTCATGGGGGGGGAGACTTGATATTGTGTCCCCCGTCTATCAATTTTTGGGGGAGAATATCCCTTTCGTCCCCCCCCCCCCGATTTCCGTTCATGAGGGTGTTGGTAGCAGAGGAGGCGTCACCTCCCCGAATATTTTCCAAAATCAGAAAATCAGGGATTTTGGCAGTGTAATTTCATGAAATTCAGGGGTTTTTTACTTTTTTGACCCCCCCCCCCCCCCACAAGATTTATCCCAGGCACTGCCCTTGTGCTGTAACCACTGTACATCTAGAGAAGCAAATTTGCAGGTAACACTTTTTTAATTATGTAGTATAAATGCTGTTATTGAAAGTGGTACACACACTTAAAATGAGGTGTAATGATCTTATAAGGCAAATACACATAAAGCCCTATACTCTTAATACAGAGCTATAGGGCAATTTTCGTGAAATGTACTGCCTGGGTGAAACATCCTCCGATCTTACTGATACTTTAGGATATAATAGTCTATACCCAAGGAAATTTCCCTGAGAGTTCCAATCGATCAGGAAAAAAAGTATTTTTCGTCCCACCTAAATAAATATGGTTCCAATCTAACGCCAATATTGTGACAAAATTGAAAAGATTTTGTGCACTTTTATTCCTAGAGTGTATAGCATGACAGGTCGGAGCAAGGCTGGGAAAGGAATAAACGTAATCAGCGGAGAATCGTTGATAATATTCACTTCAAATGCATACTTACGCGTTATGAAATCATTCTCGTATGCACTTGGGAGGCTCACCAAATTACCATTCAGATGTTGTTCACAATAACTTTCAGCTGCGTCAAATTTCAGTTTCGGGCGACCAAAGAACACGTAGAACGATGTATTCATCTTCCGGGTGAACCAGATATCGTACATGTCACTGCGACTGGCTGCAGAGTCTAGATTAATATGAAACCGCATTGAATGGTTTGTCCGGTTCACCACCAGAGATTTTACACTGTGTTTAAAGAACTAGATTTCAAAAGACAATTGTTAAACATTGCAAAATCCTTTAAAACCAAAAGACATTTACAAT
Organism: Eucidaris tribuloides; assembly: GCA_001188425.1. Classification (NCBI taxonomy): domain Eukaryota; kingdom Metazoa; phylum Echinodermata; class Echinoidea; order Cidaroida; family Cidaridae; genus Eucidaris; species Eucidaris tribuloides. Next base: position 6,052 of record JZLH01S0025157.1, on the reverse strand, counting down.
TTGAGGTACGAAATGGACAACGAATGCAACGATGATATTCCTTGACGTTTCAGTCAATAAAAGGTTAAACAGAAATGACGATGTAGATGGATAGTTTCCCCCCTTAGGTAGACTGAAAAATATATTTCATCTGTATCATGAATTTTGAATATATTTAGGTATTGGCTAACATTTACTACAGTTAAAAAAATCTGAGCCGCATGATTCCCCATGCTACCAGTGTTTTTGATGAGGTCTAAAAATGAAGCCCTGAAAAATTGTATTTCAAAATGATTATTTTGTGCTTTAAAAAACTGAAAATCGTAAGTTGACCAGATTCACTTGACTATTTCCTCCCTTAGACTTACCGTGTGTACACCTAGGTTAATAAAACTCGCCCCGATTTTTATTGTTTATTCGTGTATAACTTGCCATTGGCAGTGTACAATTCCGAACTTTTGTATTCTAGGATGTTTATTTGTCCATTTGAACACTACTATGTATGACCTTTTTTTTGTTTAAATTTGAAGCTCCCAATGTTAGCCTATCACTTTAATTAGCAATATTTATATTAAAAAAAAAATCATTCAACTTATTTACATTGTTGAACATAGTGGATGTTCAAATTAAAGATTTGATGTCTTAGCTAAAATGAAAGACTGAATGAACAATAACAACATACTCCGGAAACACACTGGAAAGCTATGGTGCCACTGACAAGGTATGTATGGATAATATATCACGTGTGAATTATAAAGCATCAGCTCGACGCTTAAAATGATAGGCTAACATTGTGGAGCTTCAATTAAAAAAAAAATGTCAAACTTTGATATCTGAGCTACATAGTAGTGTTCAAATGGACAAATAAACGCCCTAGAATACAACAGTTTGTAAAGTTACACTGCCAATGGCAATATATGAATAAACAATAAAACTCGGGGCGAGTTTTATTAACCCAGGTGAACACACAGTAAGTCTATGGGAGGAAATGGGCAAGTGAATCTGGTCAACTTACGATTTTCACTTTTTTAAAGCACTAAATAATCATTTTGAATCATTTTTCAGGGCTTCATTTTTAGACCTCATCGAAAACACTGGTAGCATGGGGAATCATGCGGATCAGATTTTTTTTTTAACTGTGGTTAATGTTAGCCAATACCTTTAATATTAACACAGCAGTCTGGCACAGCGAAACATGGTACTCATAGACTGTCGGAGCAATTGTCATCGAGCGCAAATGTCATGGAACCATATTGAGCTACCTAATTTTGCATGCTACATGTTGACTGTCACTTATAAGGACTGAAAAAATAACACCTTCACTGAAAAAGTACATTAACGATCATTTATTGCTTTATAAAGGTGGCAGCTTATGAGTACCAGGTTTCGCTTTGCCCATTGCTCCCAATAGTTAAGACTAAGCGTTGACCTGATGCTTTATAATTCCCACGTGATATTATCCATACATGGTTCCATGACATTTGCTCCGGCAACAATTGCTCTGACAATTATTTCATGCACCAACGCTGACCTCAACCCCAACCCCAAACCCTAACCCCAAACCCTAACATTAACCCTAACCCTAGTCCTAACTCTATTCTGAACTAGAAAGGCAATGGCAATCCTAAACATAACTATTTGCCTTCTGAGATATTGTCACCGGGGCAAATGTCGGTCACCAGCTCGGATAATTTAAACAGGAAATGTTTTAATATTACGCCTCGGAGCATTTGTCCATATCGTGTGCCTTCTCGTATGAAGTATACCTCGTAGGTTTTTTTTTTCGGTTTCAACCATGTAAACGATATGCTACAATGTTCCGAGCTAGATGTCAATCAAATCTACATAATTATTGACTTAAAAGGTATATCTATCTATGGGCTTATCTATTGGTGTAATGAAATCTTGCATGTTTGCAAAATTACCCAGAATGCTTCTTCTCCTCCCCTCTCCCTAGTACCACTAACATGGCCTCATGTACTTAAGGAGCCAAGTATTTTTATTATGAGACTTTAATAGAATGAGTGAAATGGCGCGAAAATTCTACAGAAATCTGGTAATTGCAGCACAATACAATATTTTTGCAACTTAAGCCTACAGTGGTTGGCATAATTAAGGAGGAAAATTGTGTGATCTGTGGAGTACGGAAAACTACTTGTTAGTTTCAGTTTCATTAACGTGTTGTTTCGAACGATTTAACCACAGCTATAACTCTCTTCCTAGATTATGTTCTAGTGACAGTTGGATTAGAAATGAAAATTATTATATTTCTATATTTATGTGTTGTTTCAGTGCTGTTCTAATACTATAATTTATTTCTTTCAGATTGTCCGGCGTTTAGACCCCTTTTTTAGACCCTAGACCTATTCACTATGAGTTTGAGCGAGAAATTAACAAGAGTATAGGAGCTATTAAACCAGATTTGTTCCCTGAAAAAAAATGCTATGAAATGAAAATGCACCTTCAAACCACAGGCAATTACGGGGTTGTTTTCTGAAACCGGAGAAACGGTTACAATGACGTAAATTTTAGACAAAATTGTAAATGTCAAAACTTGATGCAGGTTGAAAAAATAAATGCTCTTCTGTATGTCTTAATTTAGATTGGTGTCACATCCGATTCACAATCACTGAATCAGCAAATCCATACATCGGCCGCCAAAATGAACGAAAAAGGGAGAAAAGGGACAAAAGAAAAGAACAAAGGGAATAGGAGAGAGAAGGAATGAAAAGGGGAAGAAAAAAAACGAAAGAGAGATGAAAAAATAGAAACAAGGAAACAAAGGAAACAATGAACGAAGACAGAAAAAGAAAGAGAGAATAAAAGAAAAGAAAGAAACGAAATGGGAGAAAAAGATGTAGGAGTATCAATTACTGATCATTCAATTCTTATCAGCATTCTAAATATCACGAATATTAAAACATGTACACAAGTTGGGGTCTCTAAAGGGGCCGAAACTATACATTTTTCGAGGGCTATTTTTTTTCTCAATCTGGAAAGGGAAAGCCCTCCTACATCCCCATTTCATGGCTAATTAACCATTATTCACTTCTGAAACTGAACTTGAACCTAATATCTAGCATTTTATCGTCTTAAATAAAAAAAGATATTACAAATATTAACCTTCCCACACCCTTCCCATTTTTAGCCTACTTAGTAACAATTTCATTATAACCAATCAACAGTCTTTAAATTTTTTCCCCAATCCTAATACTTTGAATTCACTTGTCTTCACTACTCTTAATTATGCCTGTACATTCTTATATGTAGAAATATCAATTTTTCTTACGACGAGATAGACAGACGTTTGTTACACCAGCCTATTATCCATTCTTTTTTTTAATTAAATGGGGCTAAAATGC
>JZLH01S0025154.1:13435-25244 GCA_001188425.1 Eucidaris tribuloides | reverse complement strand
TGCCAAAACGTTGTTTTAGGGGTATTTTTTTTCCCCAAAAGCCTTTTGTCTATTTAAGCTTATTGTTAGCTCAAGCTAGACAAAACTTTGTTTAGGGCGTCATTTCTGGCCGACAACTGTTTTAGGGCGCCAAAATGTGTAATGAAGCTCACAGAGAAAAACTTGTTTAGGGGTGTCTGGAATATAAGTTGGCTTCAAGCCATGTGTACGTATTATATTTACTGGCCCCCGGCATCGCTGTGGCAAAATATTTTTTTGCCGACGCAAAAGAGAGTTGAAATGTTCGGTTTGAAAAACAGAATTGACAAAATACCGTACAATTTTTACATATTCTTTTCTTTGTGAACGTTACTTTTTCGCGAAAATTTTGCTGTTTCATACATTCGAAACTTGATTCTTCTTACGGTGCTATTGGAAGTTTATCGTACACAGTCGCCATCTTTGGATAACCAAAATATCCATTTACCCAAATCATCCATATCCGTTTTCACGCCGTGTGGCAGTATGTGGATACGCGGATATTTTCGGGTAAAACGGATTATTTTGCTTAATTTCAAAATTGGCAGCGCCTTCGCGTTAAGGTGAGGGTAGCGATCTTGCTGCATGAAAGAATGATGTCATTTTCTCTTTATTCGAACAACAAATTGTTGGATTTTTTGAGTGCACGGGCGTTAAAACAAACCATCTCGTGTTTGGGGTTTTATGTTTTTCATCTCAACTTTTTCTAACTGTAACCTGCTTAACACATTGATTCTAACTGTTACTCATTTTTGTCCTTGGTCCATGTACTTGTTTTCGCGTTATGTTACTTGTTAATTTTTTTGTGTATTCTGACTAATCGAATAATCCGATTAATTCGATTACCTTTTCCAGTCAACTAATCGATTATCAAAATCGATATTCGACCCAGGCCTACTAAATATTGTCATGTTAAATGACCTAGGCAGAAGCTGACTTATTCACAATTCCCATGAATGTAATTAAAAATGTTTAAAACTTTTACGTTAAAAATGTAGATCTAGGCCTACATGTAATTGAGTCCAACCTGGGTTGGTACACCCGTAGAACTATGGGGTAATACAGTGCAAAAGATGCTGTATATAGCCCCATAGCTCGGCAACCGTAGCCAGACAATCTCCCTGTACAATGCGGGACACCCTCGCCGGTCATCCACAGCGCACGGCACAAATCGCACCCGCACCCCGTTGATACCAATGCTTGAATTAGCGCGCACGGCACGTGCGGCCGTCAACCAAGCAAAAGTCGCCCGAAGGTTGTCCACCGAGATTTCACTGACTGGCGACTGTATCGGTAAGTTGAAATTCAAATTTTAAACTCAAAATCAAACTTTTGAAAGGACTTTTTCATTGAAATGTAATAAATTACGGCTTTTGCACATTACATAAATTTTTCATTTCACAAAATTCATGTCTTGCAGCAAACAGCGGTCCAAACCACCGCTACCTCGAGCGATCGTAAAGGCGACGGACTTCACTACGGGTCGCTCCCAAGCGTGGGTTGGTATCCAGTTCAAATTAGGCCTACATTACAGAAAGTGAAAGTCTTGACGTGGGCCACTTTAGAGTTGAGATGGCCAAAGAGGGTGGCCAGTGCAAAAGGGCAGCAATTTGTTGGATGTAAATCCTTCATACAGGTAGGCCCATTTAATCAAAAAATGCTATTTTTTAATAAGGGAAAGAGCATACTAGGAAATAGGTTTTAAGTATGCACAACATGCAGTTCATTTGTCAACTTTGTTTTATTTTTGTTGTTGTTTTTTACAGGAGTGACTTATCATTCACCATGTTCATTTGCATATGGCAATTTCATTATTTGACCCTGGTAGTCATTCATTCAAAAAAAAAAATTGTTCAACTACCTCCCCCACCCCCACCCCCACCTCATACCCCCCCCCCCTATCATCTGAAAATGCATGCCTGATAAATAACACTAGTTTCTACTAGTAGAATCTTCTCCTCCTTCCTCCCCCCCCTAAAAAAAAACACCCAAACAAACAAACAAACAAAAAATGACGAGAAATCCCACACATCCAGACGTTTGCAGGACTCCTACCAATCAGAGCGTAGTCTTGAGAAGTGTTCTCACTGATTATGATTGTTATGGAAAAATAATTATGCTTCATGACCATTAATATGCAACAATTACCAAAACATTCGTCATCAGAGGTTCAATGGTACTACATAGTACTATCATTAGCCAAAGTGAATAACATCAGAAAATATTCCCATTCCAAAACAGAACACTTCTTGACAATAAAAAGATTTACACAACAACAAAGCTATTTCTTTTGTTGTTGTTATTGGGAATTACACTCCAGATACACACACACACACACACACACACACACACACACACACACACACACACACACACACACACACACACACACACACACACACACACACACACACACTACTACACATTCAATCATGCACCCAGTGTACGCACACCTATACACTACAGTATTTTAGTATCTATATTGCACACATATCCACAGAAACACACACTGCATGCACAATTCATCATTAGAAATACCCCATCATGTGTTTGTCAATGTTTATCTCATGCTAATAAACATGCTGGTTGTTTTGATTTGATAAAAGCCAGGGTTCTGAGAGTGTTTTGTTTTGATACTGTTTTCATGGCTGTACACATGTAAACCAGTTAAAAAAAAAAGACCTCTAATTGACAGGATGGATAAATAGAGTAAAAACTCTCATAGTATCCACATCCCCCTAAAAAATGGCATCTACGTTTTTGTAACTGGAACACTGCAAGTAATATTTTTAATTGACAAGACATACAAATATATTCATATTATGAATTTGGGGAATGATTTACATTTCACCTCAAAACATGAACATTATACAGTTACAGTGCACTCTCATTATAAAGAACACTGGTAACTAATTTTCATTATAAAGAAGTAAAATCTCTGGTCCCACGTCTTGGATTTCCTTTGTATTTTATTGTTTTTGCAACCCTGATATAAAGAAATTTCATTTTAAAGAAGAAATTCCATGGGTCCCATGGACTTCTTTACAACAAGAGTGCACTGTAGATTAATTTTTCATTGAAATCATCATTTTTAAGGCTGCAAAAATGTAAACCAATACCATAGATTTGATCAGATACAAATGCTTATCTTGCAATACAATGAAAACTGCATTTACCATTTAGGATGCGTCATAATCAACGTCTTCCTTCACTTGGTAGACTCCTCGCTAAGTTAAATCCTGTTACTAGAGCTGGAAGTATGAGAGATAGTGATAATTATGTTGATGTAGTCATAAAATTTAATGAAGTTCCTGTCGGAGCTCGAAAGGACGAGTGTGGTTGGTAGCAGGATATTTGATTTTTACGGTAGTTGATTATCAACGATCAAATACTGTGCAAGATAAAAGTGATACAGCGTCTGACTTTAATAATCTGGTGAAATATGAGCCTTGCCATAATTTCATTGTGGTCAGTGCTCAGATAAACATTTTTTTTTATGTTTGGCGTTGCTTTACAATACTGTGTTATGTTTTTTGTATCATTGTATGTAATAAAATTGTGAAGCAAGTTGTCATTAAAAGTCCGGAAATTAAATTTCCGATGAGTGATGTGCATCAAATTAGTTTCTTGAAGTGCTATACCCATAGCAGGTACGCAGCCCCATGTAGAGTTATGATTTTTTTTATAAAAATATTCTGTAAACTTTTTTTTCTGTTTTAGAACTAAAATGGACAGAATCCTCATGAAGAAAAAAGTTTATGACAAACACTGGTATCATTTACACGTAGTCGACTTCAAGTACAGAAGCTGCTAGCATGTTACAAGGAATTGTTATGTTTTGTTTTCTTTGGTCACAGGAAGAGAGAGCAGAGAGAAAGAGGATGTTTGTACTTTAAACAGCTGTCCAGCTGTTCCCGCACACATTACTAGCTTTAACTCTATTTTCCTTCATTTTTCATCCACATTCAAATGTCTGCTTGCCTTACACATACAGCAAGAGTGTGTGATACTTCTGTAAAAATCTGGTGAACCTTCGCACAGTGCAAGGAACTTTAAAATGGTGTACTTCGTTAGGGAGCACGGTGTTGCTTTTTCGGATCTGTGTCTGCACTAAAATAGGGAATTGAGAAAATCAAATGTTCTTGATGGATTAATTGTGACTAAAATAATAGATTTAATCAAAAGTTTGAAATTTAAACAGGTTCATGGGCCACACAAGTGAAGCATTACTGTAGCCTACATATTCGCTGAGCTGTTGCTCTGAAATGAAAATAATTTCTGTTCATTGTATGATCATTTTTTTTCTTTCTGTACTTTCAGATTTCTACATGTAGAAGGTGTATTGCAAGTCCCCCTCCCCCCTAAAAACAATAATAATAAATAAGCCCTTATTAGAGAGACAAATCTTTGAATCTGGGTTTGGGATTTTACCCAGACTCAACCTAGCTCATCTTAGTTCATGACTGTGTCCCTTTAAATTAGTATCAAATTCAGAACAATAGGTCTATTACACATTAATGAGAGAAATATCTTCCTCCGATATCATAATTTTCATAAGTTTTAATTTCTTACTTTAATCCAACGATAATTTAGGATCGGCGTAGAAATAGCCCAGGGCGACGGGCAATTTAGCCCTTGGCAAAGCCCAAATCACCCCCTAAAATCCCCAAAACCCAATTCTTTGGGGTGACCGTTTCCTTCAGAATCCCCCTCAGATTTGCTACAATATATTTCACTTTTTTTTTATTATGGCATTGAAACAAAAATAAATGGTTGCTTTTGTGGATGAAACACCGGCTAAAACATTGGCATTCTTTCACTGCATTCTTCAAATTCTGATGTGCAACGAAAAAGTAGCCCCAGTAGTAGAAAAATAGCCCCCCAAAATTTAAAAATAGCCCCAAGACTCTAACAAAATCACCCTTAGAAAATAAAAATCAATTCCTACCCTGTTTAGGATGGTGCCTGTTGATTGAGCAATCATACAATTGTCTGAGACTGTCCACATCCTAGACTTATTTGACATGAATTACTCTTGCATTGATCAGTGTACTGTAATATTACATGTAAAATTATTGGATTTCTGACACCTGCCTTTTGTGCACATATAAAATCTTGTCAAACACGCAGAGGGTTACACAATGTAAACAAAATAATTGGACATGTCTTGTCTCACAAATATTGAAAAGCTGACTTGATTAACCCTTGATCTGTGGTAAATCCTTAAAACTGAGTCAATCATCGATTTTTGCCATATCACTGGCAGGCTGTTCATTTGAAATGTCATCAATCATTATGTTTGTACACACCATCAACTAAAAATTTCAGTGTCAGACTAACCAGCAATATTTATTATTTCCAGTCTACAGGATCTGTATGAATTAACCTTGGAGTTAGCACTCAAAATACAGGGGACAGGGAGGGGGTGGGGAGGGGTTTATTAGCCCCCCCCCCCCTCCCCCCATAAAGTTATAAACAGCCCAATTGATGTATTTGCATGGGCTATTTTTTCTGGTTGTACAAATCTGGAAAAGTTGGCTAGTACATGAGAGTAGTAGTCAAATAATACAAAAAAAAAACTGGATACAATGATTTGATGAAGATAGCACTCCATGGCATCGTATCACAGCTCTGTAGTTTAGTTTTGGGCTTTAGAATACATGTACAATATTAAAACACAGTAACGTGTGTATTATGTTTGTGTATGTTTCTCCCTCAAGTATGAGCTCCCATAACATAATTTTTTTTTTTAATACTGGGGCTATTTTTCTTCCAGAACCAGAGCCCCCATGATTAAAGGGAGAAGGAGCCAGCAACTAACAGGCATAAGTTAAGAAAACAATTTGAGTTCTTGCCAACGAATCAGATCGCACATGCACTAGTGTGGAGCTGACCATACGTGACCGATGCATGCCTCCCGATGTGTGTTAGTCGCGCCGTGGTAATGTATGCACTGTTTGAATCGATAAGCTCCTCCCCCTATAGCTGTTTCTGCAAGTTTTGTCCCAGGACAAAACTTGCAAAGACATAAAATTAACACAAACTAACTAATTTATAGGGCCTTTGCTAAGGGTGATTATCACACAGTATCCCTAATGTAGGTAGGCTGTCTTTATCACCATGTACCATAATTCTCACATACTCACAATGTGATTTTTTTTCTTAACTTTTCATGTATGCCTGTTAGTTGCTGGCTCCTTCTCCCTTTAAAAAATATCTATTCCTGTCTGCAATATGTACACATGATCTGTTGCTGAGCTGTTAAGTGTCCAGTCTCGTGTCCTTCAGAGACCTCTTGATTTATTGATTGAAAACATTGTAAATGTGGTCATGAATCAGTCAATGCTGAAAACATTAGCAATCTACCATGTCAAGCATTTAGGGAATGTGAATAATGTTGTAAATCTGCCATTACATGTACATGTAAGGGCTGCTAAACTGTTAAAACTCTATTTTCCAAATCTGCCATTACATGTACATGTAAGGGCTGCTAAACTGTTTAAACTCTATTTTTGCCAACAAGGTCATTCAAAGAAAGTTGAGGCCACTGAAGTACAATTTGCAGGGCAAAATTACATGCTTATTTGCTAAATAAAGCTTTAAAGACCTTGTAACCTTTTATCTAACATTTAGACTACCATATGTGGTAAGGTACACTACTATACACGAAAAAATTCCAGATGAACTGTGTCTGAAATCAAAAGTAGTTTGCACATATGACTCAAAATTGCCCTGATAACTTGAAAAAATAAATCAATCATAATTTTTTATGAATTATTAATTCATTTTGTTGTTTTGTTTGGTTGAACTCACAATTCTATTACACTTATCTCATCAATTACATGTACATGTATGTAGGCCTGTGTGTTCAAGTTCAAGTTTATGTTCACATTCAATTTATTTATTTTTTCAATCAAACATAAACAATCATAAAAAGGAAATATTATAATTTAATTGTGCATAACATACAGTAGTTTTTAAGTCGTTTCAAAGATTCCTGTACTTGATGCTTGATGTACATGTATGATTATGGAGGTTCATTTTGTTTTGTCGAAGTGCAAACTTTCGTGTGTGAGCTACAGGATAACTCTCTTGCTTGAATGAACAATTTAACACCCTACAAATAAATCACCCATTAATAAAGCATCAAGTCATTCAAGTGTACTCTTTTTATCACAACACAACATTCTACAGGAGGAAAATTACATGCATGTATTGAAGCCAGTTCCATAGATTTTCTCTGTTTTGAAGTACTAAAATGATCAGTTTGACACGTACAGTTTTTTAAAGACTTCATTTTTAGACCTTATCAGATACACAGAATAGTATGGAGGATTATGTATCACTCATTTTTTGGTAAACCGGAAACATTATACAATGCCTTTAACTAGTTTCTGTTTCGATTCATGAAGTTTTTTACTTGACAGATTGTTATACAAATTATAGCTGTCGTTAAGCTTGGATGACATGATTTCAATAAATTATTTATCAAACAATTTATAACCTTAAGTAGTTGCAAGTAGCAATGGACATAGTGTATATAAGCCATACCACCAGAGCTAATGCAGCATTAATACTTGCAATATAATTTTACTGTGCACCAATAAAACTACTCAGCATCAGCGAACCTGCAAAGGCAAACATTTGAACCTGGAAAAAGGAGGACGGACACAGTTTTACTGCAACAGCAACAGGTATTTTTGAATATATCTGTTATTTGTGGTAAGAACTTGTATGCCTATTTACCCATGCAGTTTTGACCATGCAACAATGCAACCTACTCTATGCTCTAGGGTGTAGCTGTCACCAATTTTGTCCACGAACTTCCTTAATGTTCTCTGTGTGAATGTATGGGGTATTGTATATTTTGAGATGTGGGAGTGTTGAAGGTATACATGTAATGCCTGCTTAACATGTACTGAAGAAAAGATAAAGGTCTCTTTTACAGTATACTGTAGTTAGAAGTTCACACATGATATTTTGGTCCAGTGCATCTATAGGAATTGGGATAAAAGAGTGCTGTACATATTTATGTTTTTGTGTAGCCATCAAATAAACTTACATGTAAAATGAGTGTGTTGTGTAATTGTAGTCTGAGTATGTGTACTGTAGCTAACATTCTTGCAATGTTTACATACATGTACGTAAAGTGTACATTTAACTCGAAGTGTATTCTGTGTTAAGGCCTATAGCGTAGTTTCTGAATGAATGATAATAGTTTTTGGCACAGATTGGAGTTTTGTCAGAATCATATGATGATTGTTTGAAGGTAAAAACATCTGGGACTTTTTGTATTTCTAAATATTGTGTCTAATATGTTTCATTCGCAAATTATGTTACCCACACCAGATTGACCAGAAATAAAGTGTTTTACTAGTCTTATGAACAGTTTTGTGGGGGAAGGGCAGTGGAATCTTTTCTACATGTAGTTAATAAACAAAAAAGGAAATTCAGATTTAAAAAAATAAGGTAATTCATAATATAATAATTAAATGAATAAATGAATGAAAAATAATTACTTGATAACCACATAATTTTTTAAGATAGTAAGCTTAATGAATATTTATGAATTATTAAGAAATGAATATACTGTATAATTTCCATAATTAATTTACTTGTCAAATAAAGTTCAAGACAACTGAAATAAATTAATCAATGTTTCAGTCAGTAAAAGTCAAAAGTGACATTAAAAGTTCCTGGGGCTAAATAGGGGAATTATACACATGTGTATCAGAATTATATACATGTACCAAGAAGCTCCTTGGTTACACCTTGATAAGCTGTACCAAATAATGAGGCTTTTTTGGTGACATGCTGTACATGTACACCATCGGCCTCTTGATCACAGACGTTCAAGAATGTATGTAGCTTGCTATGCCCCTTGAAGTTTGAACTCTAAAATGTTTAAGTGTATTTACCACCATAGTTTATTAAACTACTGTACTGTGGTTGTCATAATATTGACAAACAGTGTAGTACTCTTACCAGTAGTCTGGTTTTTCAGATGCAAGAACTTATCCTATTTCCGAGAGAAATTAGGCCTACTATCAGTTGACTGTCTTGAACTAAGACTAGTTTTCTGAGGGACTGCGTCGCGTATGTAGTGCGGGTGCTTCGCTCCCGCACTGCTACTCAGAATCAGAGGGAGAAAAAGTTGCATAGTCTGGAACTGAGACTATCTTACCAGTTACATGTACCATACTTGTGAGTGACATTGGGGAGGGGACATATTTGTGTGGGCGTGGCACACCTACAAGTGTACAATGTACACATTACATAAGAGTATTAGAAGTCATACATGTAGGCTTTAAAGGCCCATATAATCACCTGCCTCAAATTAAATTACCATACATTTGGGGTCAGATAGGGTCAGGTGGGTTGGGAGGGGATGGAACAAAAGACCAGGATTGCTGTGTTGTTTTATGTCTTTATTTTTATTTATTTATCTTTTTATTCATATATCTATTTATTTATTTATTTATTTGTTTGTTTATTTGTTTAATGTATTTATTATTTTATTTCTTTACTTAATAACTTCTTTATATTGATACGTACATTATTTGCTTTGTGCATTTTCATTCAGTCTTCAATACATTTACGTGTAAACTAGACAAATTGCAAGTCGTGTATGTTTTTTTGAATATTACATGTTGTTTGATACCAACTTTCATGTAAATGTTTTGAAACTACACACTGTACAATTTCATTCAATCTTTTAACATTTTGGAAGATTTAAATTAATTTAGTGGCAACTAATTTAGGTTTCGGTACCACTACATGTACATAGAAGTTACATGTGTGATTGATTGTATTTTTCTGCTACATTACATCCATTTGAATTGATACAGTGCAGGACATTTACACTACATAAAGTGCCCTCTCTGTAAAATGCAACTTGTGGGTACTGTATAGGCCTACTGTTCAAGTTTGTGGAAAGGTCATGGTGAAATACTTTGAAGTGCATTTACATTATATATCAAAGGCCCACTGTGAAGGCAACATTCAGTTGGCCTCTTCTTCCTGAACATTTTAATTGATCAGAACTACTGTAGTATGATACAGAGCAGTACATTATGGATACATGCAGTTGCAATGGCTTGATGTTCAAGTTGCACTGGGAAAAGATTTTGAAAATATAAAGGTGACAATTGGAAGTAGCAGGAATGATTACTGGAATATTGGTTTGTTACCAAAATTCCATTTCGAATCCTGCTTCAATCAAATTTTCTTTGCTGTCTTCATTATTTATAGAGTTGTTTCCCAGTTACATGTAGTTTTTAAAGTAAATTTCATTAAATATTATTTTGAAACTACATACATGTAACTGGACAAATTGCAAGTCAGTAATATATTTTTTTATGATAGTTTGATACCAACTTTTGTTTTATTCAGTAAATGTTTTGAAACTACACACTGTACAAATTACAAACCAAGATAATTTAGCATACAGGTACACTGTATGAAACTTTTGTAGTATTATCAGTTTAATACTAAATTATGTTCAGTTAAAAATTGGAAATATTTCTGAATGTTTAAAGAAAGACAACATGAGCTCTGCTATACCCTGGATAATGCATCATCTAGCAAAGGACCTTGTTGTACAAGGAAGTGTGTGAAGTTACAGCTTCAAGATGTATGCATGGGGTATCAATGTGGTCAGGGAATGATACAAAATGCAATAAACCATGTGAAAATCTAATTTAAATCGTAAATTACTCGCAGGAGCCTTGCAGTTTTGTTGAACTGTATGTCGCACTGCGTTGCCATATCATGTACTGTACCGTACATGTATACAATGGAAAAAATACATAATGCACATTTGTAATGTGCCTTCAATTGATGCCCTGCTAATTTGCTGTAATTACAATTCACTGATAAAATGCCATAGGGCTTACATGTAAATTGTTTTGGTATCACTGCATTAATTTTATGGTTTGCTTTTCTTTCAAAAGGAAATACACTTTGAATTATTAACGAAGGATTACCACAATTGACCCCCAGCTGTCTCACGATTACACACAGATCTGCACAGATGTATCCAAACATTTATTTGCGTAAGCGTGAAACATTTGTTTTGGGCGTGACATTGCATGTAATGTCAATTTCCTCTGACTCCTTGAATCCTGCAAACGTCATTACGGAGGTTGAATGATTCTCCTGGCACCGTTCGAGAAGATTTGCAGCGTGACGATGCCCTGCCGTAATTAACGGTGGCAGTATTTCATTCTGAAGTCGCAAGTGTCAAATATTTGTAGCGTCGATAACTTACGACTGTCTCTATCATGGCCATGGATATTTCAGCTACTGTACACGATGTTTATGTGCGTACATGTGTTCTTGTAAACTACTATGAACACACCAAGTTTTGAGTTGGTACAAACTTGAAATCTCATTTAAAGGGATGCGCCGCTCGTAATCCATGTACGTTCAATACCATCTGCTTGCCCCTATTGCAAGGCCGTCCGTAATAGTGTAGAGTTAAGTGGTCCATAACAACAATCGTGGAGCTGCGAACAGAATTGCCATTGAGGTTCAGTTGGGCTCAGTCGACTTTCTTCGGGTGAATGCGTGCTGTGTAGGGAATTGCACACAATTCGTGCGCGCTCATTTTCCGAAAGTATACGGCCATTCCCGAATATTACCCGAGCCGGGCCACCTCCAAAGCACCACGATCTGCAACTTTATGGTCCCTTTAAAATGCATATGGGTCATTTCACCAGGTTGGGACACATTGCATGAAATGGCTTGTATCATTAAAAATATGACCACATTCAGATTCATTCATACCACA
>JZLH01S0025154.1:1165-12052 GCA_001188425.1 Eucidaris tribuloides | reverse complement strand
TATTGTTGTTCCATGCATAAATTTGGACTCATAACTAAACTCTGTGGTTGATGCTAATTTCAAGAACAATCTCAGAACTGCCCACAAGTTTGACCACTGAAACCATTCTCTAATCCCATTTCCATTTGATCTTCCTGTAACATATTGTAGTCTAGTTTCCAGACATGAACCCAATGTTTACTCTCATCAGTCAACTGCTTTGAACTAAGACTAGTGTGATGACACTATTTTGCTGGTGTAACAGACTGTAGGGGTGTGGTGCCTCTCTCTGCATCTAGTCAGAGAAGGTTAAGGGTCTGGAACAGAGACTACTTGTGGCAATACTTTCACAAACATTTGCAAAAAAGATTATTCACTTTACATGAGTAGGAAAGGAATGTACATTACAATGTATATTAAAGTTGAGTCTACACAAACACATATACAACGTTGAATGTGCAAATTTAGTGCTCCTCAAGGAAAAAAAAACAATTTTTAGGTCTTTAAATTTTGTGTAGGACTATTTTTGGGGTATGGTTTGTGCAGGGTGGTGTCTCTTCCACCTCTCTGGTTTCATCCTATTCCTAGGGTCTGTGGTTTCACTAACCTGTCAATCTTGAGTACGGTACATTATTGGTATGTAAGGAAAAGGAGGGGGGTATGGATCTTACATGTATGTGCACTGCTCGTACCATTACCACGGAGGTACTAGGCGAGCTCGCCTAGTACCTCCTTGCCATTACAAGGTACAGAAGTGCAACCTACATGTATGCCCCCCATAAAATTTAACTTGCATTTAGATTTACATGATTCCTGTACTTTCCTCTCCCCCTCTGGCTAACATCGTGCATACACCCCTGAGTTAGTCTCGGTTCCAGACCATGCAACTTTTTCTCCCTCCGAGTAGCAGTGCGGGTGCAAAGCAGCCGCACTTTAAGCGACGCAGTCGCATGTACCTCAGAAACCGTAGTCTTAGTTCAAGACAGTAAATTGATAGTAGGCCTAATTTCTCTAGGATATAGGATAAGTTCTTGCGTCTGGAAGCCGGACTACCCCTGAGTATACTTTGATTTACATACAATCTGTTGGCTACGGGAACCAGGTGTGCACTGTGTTAACTCTGTGGAATTTTTAGAATCTTGGAGGCAACAGGTTAATAGGCTGCTACATGTACTTGATTGTGCGCTTGGGAAAAAATCCCCAGTGGAGATGAGCTTTAATAAAGTAGGTGCTATTTTTACAGCTTAAGCTAGATTACGAGTCATTACTCATTTATATTTTCAGCCGTGCAAGATATGATTTTGGGGGTTGATACAGGGGGCCAGTAGCTTGAGGCTGGTCTGGTACTTGATGATAACATTTTATGTTTTTGAATTTTAATTGGTTATACTCAAATCCTCTCATTTAATGTTTTTGATCATTATTAATAAAGTGTTTGGTTTTGAAAACATGAGCTGTCCAAATGTGGTAGCTTAGCTGTGCAAATCATGTACATGTAGGATTTAAGTTACTAATCTGTGATTTGGTGACATTTACATGTATGTTGAATGATCAACATTATCTAGTTTTCATTCGTAGCCTAAAGGTTTATGTTTAAGCAGGTAGTGTTCCTGTAATGGGTTATTAAATATTAAAATCACAGATTACCATAATGCTCTCGTAAACATGATGAAAAAGAAATATGGTATGTGTACAGTATCTAATGAAAATAAAGTGTTGGGAAAAGCAAGACATATATAGAAAAATAACTAACTGAATAAAAATGAGTAAATGTCTGACTTGTACACTTTTATAGAAAAATATAAAACTGAGGTACATGGAGTACCGTATGTATTTTCTTCAGCTGCTCTATTCTTCTGAATTGCAAAACCATGTATGAATCATCAATGATGATAGTGATGAATTTGATGATGTCATGATGATGATGATGATGATGATGATGATGATGATCTGATGATAGTGAAAATGATGAGAGGAGCAGCATCCCTGTGATTGCAGCACCCAACATCATCTCTCCTCCTGCTGAACGTTTTGGCCTTGTCAGACTGATGTAACTCCCATCTGTGCTTTGTCATCCATTTCATCTCATCTCTCAATTAAAATAACATACCAAACATCCTCAACGTGATAATCAGTTGTTAAGTCAGCACCAATGATAAGCCTAAGACCTACAATATGCAGTTAACATCTGTTTCACTGAGGCTTTATCACAATAATTATTTTTTGTATTCAGGGTGGTCTCACATAAAAAACCACATCAGGTCTTTTTTTGAGTTGTTAATTTGCTAATTTAGAGATTGTGGTCTTGGTTTCCAGACCTCTGTGAGCTTATCAAAGAGACAAAGAAATACAAAAGTAACGCTATACAGTAGTAATGATGTAGAGATTCAAACATTTATATGTCACAAAGCCTACATCTGAATGGAAGTTTAGAAAAATGTGATACATTATACATGTATGTGAAAGTGTTGTAATGCCTTAAAGTCATTAAAATTTATTGGATAAATTTTTTGTTTTCTTATCTCAACACTCAACAATCCATATACACATATCTCCATTAGCTCTCTTAGTTCCATATTCAATATGAAAAGTCTGTAGAATTTTGTGATGATATACAGACTTTTTTACAGAGAAATTAACTTTCCTCTTCCAATGTGTTGACAGAGGTGAAAAATAAAAAAAAAAAATTGCATTTCAACTGATTTGAGCTGATTCCTCCAATGGACCTTTTTTATTTTTTGTACAGCCTGTGCAAGGACGTTCATTTCAGAAAACAGTCTTTACATACATGTACTGTATGTGTACTTTGTTTTGCACATCATCATACTGTGGGAAAATATATATGACACGATTGGTTTGGATAAACGTTCGATAGATTGTGAATGAAATTAAATAAATGAATGTAGATTGTTACTGTTAATGAATTGGTGTCAAATAATTCCTTATTTTTACTTTATACGTGGACAGTCAGTTCACAAATGACATGCACAGAACATTCCCTTTTCATTGTGTTTATTATAAAAATAGTAGTAAGAATTGAATATTGCACAAATTGGTTGTAAATGTAATGTAGCTACAAAAAAAGATAAAGTAAATGGATGTACATGCTTAATGTACGTAACTGAATAAATGCAGCACAGAAATGTATACATGTAACAAGTAAAGTGTCCAAATGTCCGTGAGTGGTGAGCGATAAAACTTTACGCGGAAAGTCCGGTTATCGCGACCAATATAACACTAGCGAGGACGTGTGAGGATGAAGGTGAAAAGGGCGCTCGACGAGTAGTCGGGTCGCGGAGAGGAACGGCTCAGACGCGGTGACAAACTCGGAGTCTTTGGTGAGATGCGACGCTCCGCCGAGTCGAGGCTGAAGAGCCAGACGGAGGTGATGTAAGGAGATGGTACAGAAACAGCGGTGATATGGACGATTGACGGGACGGTGAGTCGCCCGGATGAATTCCATGGTTGGACCAGCAACAGTGGGTCGTGCGGTCGATGAAATGTAGTGTCGGAAGTTCAGTGTTCGTGGCGATAAGCGGGCCGAACAGACGAGAGAATGGTCGCAGAGTGAGGCAACAGTGAGTCGTGCCGGTTGAAGCGAAAATCTCTCGGGTTGAGGCAATGACACGCCGAACAACTGAGGGATGAAAAGTCTATCGTGCTGCGGTGAGATGAGCTGAGGCCTTGAAGTTCCAACGCCCGAATCTTCGGTGTAGAAGAGGACAGCGGCCGGGGTTGAAAACATCTCGGCTGTAGCGACTAGGCAGAGCACGGAGATAGGTGTGTGAAAGTGACTCGAGCCGTGATGTAGCGAGTTGTGTACTCGAGCGAGATGGAAACGGCGAGTGAAGAAACGTGGCAAGAAAGCTGGTAAAAACTAAGGCGCGTGGAAAATCGCGGGGAAAAATCCACGTGCAATTGACGATGATGATTGGTATGAAGATAAATTATGCGTTAAAAATTACCGTGATTGGCTTAATGATAATCACGTGAATGCTAAATTTATACAAGACATGCAAAATTATTGCGACATCACTAACTGGTTGAAACTGGTTAAAGCTGTAGCAGTTCAACAAACTATAGTGCGAGTGACCAAGTCACTACAATACTTTACAATCCTCACTTTCCTCTCCAAGACTGCAGACATTAGCTAAATCATGTGACTGAGACTGCATGTACGCCACCACCGGATCTCTGACACCTGTACCTTGCTCAAGACTTTTCCTGCAAGTAAAACCCTGTTTATACCAGCTCACCCCTTGGGTACAGCATGAGCACCGCATACCCTTTCACACAAATACACACTCAATATATCTGTCATACCACACTTGAAATTAATACCAATCCAGTTCTAAATCCTGTTACACCTACATGTGTAGTAATGATTTCTTTTCACATGATCCCGTATTGTACATTATGGCCATCGAGTACAAAATTATGTTGTTCCCGGCCTTTAACCCAACCATGCACAAATCCCACATTTTGTGGTTTCTTATCAGTAAGAAAAAAAGGAAAAAAAGCTCAAAAGAAAGAGGAAAATTTTCCCTTCAATTTGAGCCTATATTTATTACAGTCCAATGTGCAAGTGGATCGCAGGATTTTTCAAAAGAAAAATGATCAAGAAATCTTCAAAATGACAATGCTTTTAATGATTGAAAATCCACTATTTCTCACGCAAATTATAAAATTGTTTTTTTTTTTAAATTTGTAATGCATTACACCTCTTTTTGAAGTGCCATAGCCCATTAAAAGAAATATTAAAAAAATGTTGCCAATTTGAATGATGAAATAGGGATTTAATCCTTCCAAAAATAAACACAAGTTATGCATGATGTACAATACCACATATGTGACCGCCCAGCTCCAAACCAACAAAAAGTCACAGATTATAATTCTCTGTAATAAACCAAAATGTGTCATTTGGGTTGACCTACTCAAATTTTTAGAAATTTGCTTATCTAAAAGAGTAAACTTTTCTCTTCCTACTGTCAAAATTTGGTGGCTTAAAAAAAAACTAAAAGTGAGATATTGGCAGTTTTTCTGGACCACATTTTTTTCGGACATATGCTTCCGCATGGCGTACCTGAGTGAACATAATCTTTAAATCCTCTTTCTCCCTTTTCTCTGAAACTGCACCTCCTAACTCTCTCTTATTTCAATCACATTTTCAATGGGTTAGGATAGTCCAATTTTAACAAGTTATATATCATTTTAAAGCTAAGAGCTCACTCTTTAAAATTATGAAGAAAAATGAAAATTGATTTTGACCTACTTTTTGTGGGTTTTGAGCTGGGCGGTCACATATATTTCCACAAACTTCCTGTTTACTCCAAAATAACAATATCTTTCAAAATAGTAGTCTCAGTTCCAGACCATGAGACGTTATCTTTCTTGAGTTGAGGCACTCTCACCTGCAGCCTGTGATGCGAGTTTAGAAGTAAGAAAATTTAAGACACTAGTCGTAGCCAAAACAGTCGACTGAAGACACTAGTTTACCTGATTAATTTCCAAAAAGCCTTTTTTGAGCGTATTTCTCCACCACTATCTGTGTATTTTTTTACCAAAGTAGACAAGTTGAAATTGGAAAATGATTGAATTTGAATGAAATGAAATGTCTGGAAGCCAGACTAGTAAAATAGAGGCCATAAAATAATGAATTGAAAAACATGTTCACATCAAATAATCGTTATGCCCATGTGTACATGTACGGATGGACAATTATGCGTGAACCCATTGTCCATTGAGGACTAAGCACATACTGTACATGTACCGTATCTCAGGTTGGGCTGTATAGAAAATTCACATTGGGTGATTTCAAGTTTTGGATTAGTGTTCGTGTTAGTGTTATCTTAACAATAATACGAGCGTTAATCCAAAACTTGAAATTGATCTGTGCTAGCGAGTTGACCCCGAAATTATGACGCACTTCCGGAAGTTGGTGTTGTAGATAGCGTTAAAAATCATCTGCTGAACCGAGCTGGGTTACTGGTGTTAGCAATCTACATGCGTTTGTCCATTCACTAACACTAGACTCTAGGGATTAAGAAAATCACCATTTCAAGTTCGTTGTTTAGTGTTAGTGTTATTTCTGTCTCGGCTCACCCAGCTGGGTTGCGCAGTTGTACGTGTAATATGTATGGCAGCGCGATGGCGTGCGGTAAGCGGCAAGAAAAATTACAATATTTTAGATTGTGAAAGAAGTAAAGAACAAAGAAATAATTAAATGAGTCAAATACATGTAATTAAGAGGGAAGTCCATGCCTTTCTGACAGTATTACATTTGTAGTACAATTGTTTAAATTTCATAAAGAAATTACAACATTTCTTCAGGTTTTCCGCGGTTTTCATGTTCGCCGAACAAGGGATGTGACGTCATGCTCGTGTTAACACTCGTGTTACGCTATCTAATACAGAATCGATAGTGGTCATTAATCCGAGTTGCAGTGTTGGAGTTCGGTTTAACGGCTCTTGCCGTCTACTAACACTAACAATAACACTAATCCAAAACTTGAAATCACCCATTGTATCAAAATCAAATCGGGACATTGGGTAAAGAGCAATGTGAACCATAACACCAACAGCCCCAGCTACATTTGTGTTATAAGGCTAACTTTTCCAAACCTAGTGTGATCATACCCCTGTCATACATGAACTGTACAGAGTGTGCTGTACCTTGTATCTTGTTCATACTGGATGGAAATGACCAAGGCAATTCCTGTCCTAAGTTGCAATGAAGATTAGTGTGAACATTCCCCTGTCATACATCAACTGTACTGAGTCTACCTTGTATCCTGTTCATACTGGAAGGAAATGACCGAGGCAATTCCTGTTCTAAGTTGTAAGGAGGACCTCATTCAGGATACAACCGGAACCCAGAGAAGGGAAATGGTTAGAACCTGGCCAACACTGACTGACAATTTCACTCTTGATACAGGTATGTCAAGCCTTTTTAACTCTTTGTGCGCAGGACCCTGAATCCCGTGCGTGCGGAGTTAATTTCAAAGAGCGCTCAGTATTGGGAAAGGAAATACCTTACTGACTTCAACTAGCAATAACTTTGCACAACAAGGTTTTTAGGAAAAATGTCCTACAGCAAAGTTGAAGTACATTTTACAGACCTTCTAAATGCATAAAGGGTGTTTGGAAATATACATCTGAATTTTGTAAAGTAATGGCTAATTGTAACCAACATACATGTACATGTAGTTCTAAGTTTCCTGCTTGAAAATATACAACTCAATTCAAATAATACAAGAGGGTAAACCACAAGTTATACAAAAAACCTGACTTGTTACAAGTTCATGAAAGAGATGAGTCACCAAATTTAGTAGTGAATGAAGAGATTATCAGTGAATAATGCGTCCTATTGTAATTGACCTTTTAAGTACTTTTCAAAGTTAACTTGTGTTTAATCCTTTATCCTATTGTATCATGATGCCTTGATTGCATTTATCGATTTTTCAGGTTCCTTAAGAATCTAGCATAATACCCCCGTACTTGAGGAATGTAAACAATACAAAGAGATTACTGCTAGTATCGGGAAAATCAGTGTAATTCCGGGTGAAATACAATCGTTTCTATGTTTGAGCGTGAAATGCGAATCCCGCACGCTGCAGGGAGTGCATGGATGCGAATACCCGCGGTGTTAAGAGTTAACAGTGCCACACTGAGCAAATTTGGGAGTATAGAGTCAATGTCAAACAGCTTGAACTTTTCACAAGCATGATGGAGGGAAAAAGTGGAAAATGTGTTTAAAACTTGTAGATGAAAGTATCCTTTTCTAGCAATACTGTACACACTTGTCTAGAGAATGTATTTTCTTAAATTATTTTTCGATTGAACAATTTCATGAAATTGCAAGCAAAATATATACTGGCTGTTAATGTTTGTTCCAACTTGCATCTGCGCTAAAGATGCTAACCCTAAAATGGCAAAACATTGTCCATTGTGCAAAAATATTTGACAAACTTTTGTAGGCAGTTAATTTTCTCTCAGCTGTCTCACATACAAATACAATACAAATTAATAGTTCCGCACTGGCTGCATATTAACAATGTCAGTATAAAAGTGGATTGAAGAATTGGCATATTTGTGTCGGAAATTATCCAGCAACTTCGAGTTGCGAATCTGAAACAGCGACTATTGGCAAATTGCCGCTGTTTTGGCTGAAAATGACTCGCATATGGCACAGAAATTGTGATGGCATCTGCTACAATGACCTCGTTGATTTTTTAAGGCTTGATTTACCTAATGCAGTACGGATTTTAGATATGGGATTGTGTCCAAGCAATTAAAAATTATTGGAACAAAATCCATCAGAAGTTGCTTGAAATACAAAAATAAGGCTGCCACACGACAAAGAGGCCTTGTAATTGAAACAGGTGGCTCTGGGATCCCGCCTCCCTGAATTAACAGTATTGCAATTAATCAGACGTGTTGGTAATGATGTCAATTTGTTGATTAAGGACATGGAGAACTGTTCAATTTCAATTTTATTCATTCAAAAACAGTGGTAATATGGGGAACAGGCTGTAGTGTAGACATTTGTGCAGTAGTTCATTTTATTTCTGAATGGGTGGAACGTAAGAAGCTGTTAGCTGTAGTACATTTATAAATTGAATTGAAAATGTGAGTTTTCTCATGATATCACTACTTCACTAGGCTCAAGTTAAAATGATAAGGTACAGTTTCTAGGCATTGTTAACAATGGTACCTTTTGATACTGTATTAAAAGAGTTCTTTTTGCTGAAACACTCTGAAATAACCAGGTCCTTAAGAGTTCAAGTCTGCGGCACTGTGTGCAAAAGTAAACTGCTGAATAGTTTTTAGAAAGTAAAAGCAATAAGCAGAGTGATCCACCAATTGGAAAAAAAAAACGCCCTCTGGTCTAAACAGGGCCACAGGCAAGTTGTGTGAAGTTCCAGGGGATGAAAGGGGGAGAGGTGTGTGGAGGAAACTTTTTATGGAAGTGCCAGAAGAAAAATTGGGGCGATCAGTTATAAAATTAATAGGCTAACATTGTGGAGCTTCAATTTAAAAAATTCTCAAACTTTGATATCTGAGCTGCATAGTAAGTATTCAAATGGACAAATAAACACCCTAGAATACAAAAGTTTGGAAAGTATTGCTGCCATTGGGAAGATATGCATGAATATACAAATTTCCACTCCAGTGGAGGATAAAATAGCCTAGATCTACACACAGTATTAGTCTATGAGAGGAAATGGGTAGGTGAATACGGCCAACTTTGAGTGCTGTAAATTTTTCACTTTTTGAAAGCACTAAATCATCATTTTGAAATACAATTTTTTCAGGGCTTCATTTTTAGACCTTATCAAAGACACTAAGAGTATGGAGGATAATGTAGCTCACATTTTTTCAATCTGTGGTTATTGTTCGCCTGGGGCTTTAAGAAAACGGTTATTTCAGATCAACAAATTCAAGAATGTGGTTACATTCTCTTGCTATATTTGTCTGATATAAACAGGACCACAGGGCGCAGGCAAACCGTGTTAAGTTCAAGGGGAGGATGTGGGAGGAGGGGCAGAAAGAAGAAAAGAAACTGGATGTGTGAGATTTGGGGGAGGGGGTGGGTCAGCTTTTATTGACATGCCACAAGGGAAGTTGGGATGTTCTGCAGGGTCTTTACGTACCAGCTCGCGATTATTTTAGATCAACGACTCAAGAACGTGATCACGTTCTCTGGCTATTTTTAGCGTAGACGTAGGCTGTCTTTGGCGGCCCCCCAGTCAATGGATCCGCCGTGACTCACGTCTTGACTAGAGGGTGAGGGAAGACATCCTACATGGCTCCGGAGTTTGATGACGGGTCTTTGCAACTTTTTGAAAGATTCCGGGATGGTCATATCACATTGACGGATGTCCCAGTCAAACTGCTTCTCTTTTTAATCAAGTGTAGATATTTACATCAGGTTTAGTATGTGTATGAGCATAAACTGTGCATGCTAAAATTAAACTTAATAAATTTGCTGAAATATGAATTGAACAATGCGGGGTATGACAAGCCCGTTATTTTAAGGAAAGTGTTTCACTCTTGTTACTGTAGCTTGGTATCTTCTTGAACTTTAAAGCATACCAGTACTCACACAACCTTCAGAATATGTACAAGAAAGGGGGGATACAACCAACACAGTGTATCAAACAAGTTTTCCCTGTAATCTCTAACTTGCATGGTTAAGGCATTTTTTTTTGTTATTTTAATGTATTTTGATTTTAATTGGTACTTCATTTGTTTTCAGTTTTATCAGAATTTTTTTTCAATGATTTTACATTCCTGTTTAGGTGGTTTCCTTTAGCATACAGTGGTTCGTAAAAAATAAAAGAAAATCTGGTCTTTCTGTAGATGAAAATATTTTGGAATACTTATGATTAATTTGTCTTTAAAGTAAAGCCTTGCAAAACACTGCAATTTTCAGGTGAAAACTATGGTAGCCATTTCATGATATACCGCAAAATGGTTATTATCAAGCGAAATTTCTCTGGGAAATTGCAGCATTTTGCAAGGTCTTAGGGAAACAAAATATCTTAGGTTTAAAAAAAAAAGTTAAATTGCAAAAAGACTAGGTTGTTCATTGGTTGTGCTATTTTTACACACTACTGAAACATTATGACCTTAAAGGCATTGTATTTGTTTCCAGTTTAAAAAATCTGAGCTACACGATTCCCCATGCTACCAGCATCTTTGATAAGATCTAAACATGAAGCCTTGAAAAAATTGTATTTCAAAATGATTATTTAGTGCTTTAAAAAAGTGAAAATCGTAAGTTTACCGGATTCACCTGCCCATTTCCTCCCATAGACTTACTGTGTGTAGATCTAGGCTATTTTGTACTCACCCCGAGTATTAATTGTTGATTCATTCATATCTTGCCAGGGGCAGCATAAATTT
>JZLH01S0025153.1:147-11477 GCA_001188425.1 Eucidaris tribuloides | reverse complement strand
AAATGGGACGGTAGTTGTTTGGATTGTCCACAGGCTTGTTTGGCTTTGGCAGAGCAATGATGGTTGCTTGTTGAATTTGATTAAAGGTCAAAGGTCAATGAACTTTCCATGACTGGCACTGTGCTATGTTGTACACCACTTTGTTCCTCAAATGACATGAACTTTATAATTTGATACTTTCTAACACTAACATTTTACTTCAGTTCAACAGAGTTCATTCTACAGTTGACTGTATAATATCAGTGAACTCACTACTCTCTATACCTGAACCAGATTTTGTATTTTACTTGTTTATTTTTAAATGCATTTGTTGTTATTCATTTAATGAGCTATAGTTCTTGGCACCATTTATGATATTCACACAAATTTGCCAATGGTACAACAGAAAAGCTGTCAAATTTTTTCAAATGTTACCCTTCAGATTTGCTGTATGTTTCCAATTCTGGTAATACTGTAGACTATATACAAAACAAATTGAGAAAAGTTATGCCTCTACCATCATATTGCGTATGTAAACTGTCAGAACCACAATTCACCCCCTAAACTGCTGACAGCCAGGCTCAGAAGTCATATAGCATAGTTTTGACATGCAGTCTCTTCATGACTGCGATATGCAGGCGAGACAACGCTTGGCGTTTGCCTTGTTTGATGTATTTATTCATTTATGTATTTGTTTATTTATGTACATATACTTATGTATGTATGTATGTATTTATTTATTTATTTGCTTATTTATCCATTTATTTATTTATTTATTTATTTACTTATTTATCCATTTACTTATTTATCCATTTATTTATTTATTTATTTATTTATTCATTTATTTATTTATTTTTGATTAATTTATGTCTTATAATATTTGAAAACAATAAACTCAGGGTGTCCCAATCACTCAGAAGAGGTCTTCAATATGTATGGAGCCCTGTGGATTACCTTCTGTTTACTTACATGTAGCCACAGTGGTTTTGTCTTCTAATATTGGAATATTAGATTTGGAGAAAAAAATCTGACTTCACTACAGGACTGTATTGAACAGTCATCTTTTCTCAGTATTCTGTCACCCAAGTGACACTTTTCAAGATTACAACTGTTTTTTAGATGTAATTTGTTCGTTGACGCCAAAATTCTGATTCTTTTTTGAGATATCTGGCTAACTGTAACAAGTTGTAGTGACTAAATGTACACAACCTGTGATGTAGAATGTTTCACAACAAAATCAAATGAACTAGTCAGACTATCCCCGACATGTGTAAAATACAGAATGTACCAGACGTCAAAATTCTGATTCTTTTCTGAGATATCTGGCTAACTGTAACAAGTTGTAGTGACTAAATGTACACAACCTGTGATGTAGAATGTTTCACAACAAAATCAAATGAACTAGTCAGACTATCCCCAACGTGTAAAATACAGAATGTACCAGACGTCAACGATCAACTGTAGCGGTGCCACAATTAGCCTGCCCCCTTAGATGTAAAATGGTGTCAAGAGATCTTGGACGCAATTTGGGAGTCACGGAAAGAGCCATGTTGAGTAGTAATAATTGAACCACTTTGAGCACGGAAGTTATTTTGTGTCTATCCACTGTCTAGTGTTATAGTAAAAGAGCTCTGTGAAGCCCCCCCCCCCCCAAGATTCCTCCCAACTTCAAATCGGAGATAATTCAGCGTAATTCTGGCAAAATGGCCAAAGTCGTGTCAAGAGGTGCGTTGTCGCGGCTTCCTCCTTCCTTGCGACGACCCCCGAAACTCCTTAGTGTACCATTTGACATGCATTAACAGACACTCGCTGGTAAGTTGATCTTGTGCTTTCCCGAAATCTCCGGAGAATTTCCCCCCTTTAATTCAGGGGTTGCCTAAACCAGCTCCCCGATCGTGACGGGCATAATAAAAAGACATTAACGAGTGTAGACGTGAGAATGCCAGAGTGCAAACCAATAGAAGATGACTTAAGTGCGTGATACTTTCATTTAACATGGACAGAACGAGTAAATATAAAAAGGACACAAACTCTTTTGCATTGCAAATAATTGGTCTGGTGGTCTGTTGTGTCTGTTTGTGGTTACGTTTGTCTGTTTGTGTGTATATTTGCTTTGGTTGTTATTACGCATCTACGATCCCTCTACGCACTCATAACCCAAATCCACAGATTTGTGACCACATATGTAGATACTTGACCACGAGAAAAGCGTGCAGTCTGAGCAATTAGTTGAGTTGTTGAACGCAGGACTGAAGTGTGGCGGAGCTTCGGCGAGATTTCGGGGATTGCGCACCTCGGAAACGGTAATCACATTGTTATTGATCTCGTCAACGACTGCTGTCACAACACGAAGTTTGCTAAATATTCTCTCTGTATTGGCTTTGCTCTTTTAATTCCCCTTGCGTGTTCTCACGCTTTAGATTTATTTATCAACCGTTGTACGTTTTGCCACACCATCGTCAAGAGCGAGAAGCAATTTCGTTGATAATTGTCGTTCACAAGTGCATCGCGATAACATACAAAAAAGGGAAATCCTGTGGCTAGACTGAATCGCAATATATATCAAGTTACGCATCCATCGATAATTAGACCATGTCCTACTCTATTTTCCGCATCTCTTTGAAACCAACCGTGCCCGTGGCTAGATAAAATTACCATCAATTTCATATTGATATTTGTGTGCAATTTTCCACCATCCACTCATGTCTTTCTCTCCCACACACATCCATACTATTCCCCCATTCCTGTCTTTCAAACATAATTGTTTTTCTAATAGATTTTTCATTCATGAATTGCTCTCTCCTTCTTAATGTCAATACCGTGGAAATATTGATACATTATAAGTAATATCTTAATGAAAAACGTGGCTTCTGGCAAGAAATTCCATTGAGAATACAAACGTCGGTTTGTATCTTTTGCGTTTTCAGATTCGTGCGGCCGCATCGGGAATTTACTTTAAAAGTAAGGCGGCCATCGTGAACAAATAAGAATATCATGAAACTTGATTAAGTACGGTTTGATTAAAAGTATACATCAGCTAATTATACTCGGACTCCTTTACATCCCTGGAGAAGTGACTTCACCGTGTCTTTTTAAAAATCGTTTCCGCCGTTAGTTCATTTCTGATCATGACCTCTAGGGATGTTATCAGACTAAATTTAATTTTGAATCATCAATTTGTTGGCAATCAAGCACGTCGGGTTGATATCATACTTTTTCCAAGTGGGTTCATTAAGTGCATCAATAAATTCATTCATTTGTATATCAATCACAAAGACAGATAACTCGTCGTATTTGTCAGACACAAGAAGATACTTTTGTTTGTCGAGAAATGATTAGTGTAATTATTTTTTACATCTGGAATGGTTTTGAAAAGTCTGTCTATGATTCATGTAAAGACAAAATTGCTTGTCAAACGAATGAGCAAAAATTAGCAGTAAATTTACATTCCTGTATGATGTGTATCACCGAACACACAGGTAAAAAGTACACTTAAATGGGGATATCAAACACTACAATCTGCAGATATTAAAATCCATAGAAATAGTATTCAGTTGTATTAAAGAATATAGACTGTAGTTCTTAATTGCAATATACAAATCAAATCTTTATAGAAAAATTTGGTAAAGTGTAGACTTTTGAATAGAATTGTACTTATTCACTGGATGTCAGTTGAATGGGTTTACATTTTGTATATTCGAAATTCAGGATGAAAAATGGAATGAATTTTATTTGGATGTATTGCATAAATTCATTTCAGTCATTTCTTGTATTACTTACATCAGTGATATTATATTGTTTTATACATTTTTTTCTGAAACAGTCAAATATCACAGTCAAATATGCATGGTGCCTGAGATTTTTTTTCTCCTTTAAGCAATGGAAATGTCTTGAAATAATTCAAATAAATAAAGGAGTATAAATATTGCCAGTATCTACGTCATTCCATTGACGGATTTCAAGCATTCCTTTGTTGGTTTGTGTGCGCCCATTTGAACTTGACCTTTGCGTTTCTACAAATATTGATTTCTGGCGCTGTCAGCGTAATGGAAATTTAGACAAAAATGGATGATATTGCCATGAATAAATGGTCGCTATTCATCATTAAATTGTAAATCAGAAAATACTTTGTGCCTATGAAATATGAATATAGTTTGTTTGCGTCTTTGTGTGGAGTTGTGTTCTGTACGTGTGAAGTTGATTGCTTATCCTGTTTAAGAGCCTTTTGAAAAGAGGATTATTAATAATTTGCAGAATGTTTGAATTAAAGAAAATTAAAATAGACATCACTATATGATGTATACATAAATATCCCGTTTAAGAAGCTTTTGAAAGAAAAGTGCATTAGTACTTGCAGGATGTTTGAATAAAAATAAAATAACTATAGTCATCAGGATATGTATAAGAAGTGTACATGATAAAGATGACTTTCACACATGCATGCACATATACTCACATACTTTATACACACAGACAAACATTCAAATACAGTATAAGGCACACACATACAAACATTGAAAACAGTATAATGTACACACATACAAACATACAAAAATAGTATAATACACACACACACACACACACACACACACACACACACACACACACACACACACACACAAACATTCATAAACAGTTTAATGCACCCACACATGCACAAACATTAAAAACAGTTAATGCATACACATACAAACATTAAAAACAGTATAATGCACACACATATACAAACATACAAAAACAGTAAAATGCATACAAACATTCAAAAACAGTTCAATGCACCTACTCATACAAACATTTAAAAACACTATAATGCATACATACATACAAACATTCAAAAAAGTAAAGCACACACACATACAAACACTTAAAAACATAATGCACAAACAAAAACATTCAAAAATACTATAGTGCACACACACTCATAAACATTCAAAAACATACAATGCACATACACAGACAGACATTTACTCAAACATACACATGCTATTATTAACACACACACACACACCCACATGTAGAAATGCCATACAATCTATTATTTAAAATCTTTTGCATGAAAGAATCTGTTGGTACAAATTCCAGTCATTCATACAGAAACATGAAAATGTTTATGCCGCCGTGGATTATGTTCGCTGAATTATAATAGGAATATAATTCCAACGGGCGCCAAAATTTGATTGATAATTTCTGCGATTTGTGGGATTCTGCACAACGTTTTGTGTATCACAGCAGACTCAGCATGTGTAATGCAAGTTACGACGACGGAGTAGTCTGATACATTGACACGGCAAGGGTGATGTGCGTTGGCCGTCGTTTGGGTTTGCAAGAGAGGGATTAGAGGTCATCGCGGTAACTTGCTGGAATTTTAATTGCAATTGGATGAGTTAGGAATGTACTTAGAAATTTGATGTGCTATTAGGCAAATTCCGTATGAGAAACAACAAAAATTAGCGAAATATTCACAAGTTACCCCAGCCAATTTCATAAAAGTTAATGTCCCATTAGACAGATTACTGAATTATAAAGAAAACAGAAAATCCGTTTTGGCGAAATACTGTTTATCGTTTTCTAATATACACTTTTGAATTGCGGGGATTAGTTTGTGGTATAGGACTTAAAAGTGACATCTTGATTTAATATAACATTCATGTAAAAATGTGATGTACATTATTCTATGCCACAATTTCCTTATTTAAACTTTTGAAGGTAACAATCTTATATTGTAAAAAATTGTAGAACTCAATACAGTATTTTCTTGAGAAATGATTCAAACTCTAAATGACAAATCAATGTAAATCTGTAATTACCGTAAAAATTGAAAAAGTTTTTCTGAATAACTTTTTCAATTATTTTTCTGTAATTGCAAATCTGCTGCCTGCATACAAAGTCTTCAAAACTACCAACGATATTTGAAATATCTCCCCAGTTGTGCTGAAACTGTGGTAACGGAAATACACGGTAACAAGGAATTACCATCATCTTTAGAATTTACTGTGAGGGGAGGAGATATACCTGTTTTCAGACACTATCATATGTGGAATGTTTATGAGAGAGCCTCAGAGGATTAAGCCCGCCCTGACGGTTATGCTAGTGACAGTGTATACATTGTGAACTTGAAAGAATGATTCTGATACCTGATAATGCATGGTAGGGCTTTTGGAGGTCAGACATCACAAGAAGCCTATGTACATGTTTACAGGACAATTTGTCCAGCAAGGGTCCTGTTTTTAATTAGTTTTCATATTATTCTCATCTGCAAGAACTTCCTTCATAAAGATGAAGATTTATTCCTGAGCAAATATATAATACACCATGCTCACATACCAAAGAGATAGAAATGAGCGAGTCCCCACCCAATTCTAGTCTAAAATGTATTATGCACCTTTGTCTTTTATAAATTGATTTTTTTATTGCTTTTTTTTTTTCTTGTGGGTGGTGTGGAGTGGGCCTAATAAAAATGTTAGAAAAGCTTTTCAGTGTAAGAGACAAGCATAGCATGTGAGAAGCTCTATTTATGAAACAGTGATAGCACAATTGTCGCTTTGAAGCTGAGAATGACAACACTGATGTGGGCTAGTACAAGTCAGAATGAAAATGGTTTATGCTCCAATGAATTATAGAAAAAAAGTGTAGAAATAGTCTTTAACAACAGTGTAGATTACTGTCAAATTTCTCAAATTTTTAAATTTGTTAATTATATGTTTGGCACTGAAATTGGAAATTATATTTAAAGTAGGGCCTACTTCAACAAGGCAATTGTTTCTCTAAAATTGTCAATTCCAGAAGTAAATTCACAACTCTATACTTCAACTGATTCTAGAGGATATGGGACTAATATGTTTTAGAACATTTTTTTTCTAAGAATTGTCAAGTTTTTAACTTCAGTAGATGAATATATTGCCTATGTTTTCAATGAAACCAGCTAAAGTTTTGGATTTTGTGTATTTTTCAGATTGTATCATATGACTTATGCATTTTCACACAAGCAAAGTTGATGGGATTTCCTTTAGCAACTTCTCTTTAGACTTTCTATCGGATTGTTCCTGATTTTACAATTTTTTTCCATTATTTGTGTTCATTTTTTGACGTGCACTATCACATGTGTCATACTTATTTACAATTTTGTGTCACTAGCTAGAATGTCTCGATAGCTGTTCGTAGACAAGACAATTGACAAAAAGCAGCAGAGCCAATTAAGTATTTGTGAACTGTTGTGTGCATTAGTACATGGAGCTGTATGTGTATTTCGGTTACCAAGTTGAATTAGATATAATTTTTGATGGGCAATGTACTGTTTTTCAGGGGGGGATAGGGCAACAATAGTGATTATTGTTGACTAATTATTTGAGAACAGATAAATTTTAAACTTAAATTTTTCCACTAGTTAGGCAGTCGACACTGAATATTTTGTGAAATATTTGTGAAAACTTTTATAATACATAATTATGTGATATATTTGCACTGGTAATTACGTAAAATCTACAACATATTACTTATTTTTATGGTTAATATTATAGAAGGAAACATTTTATATCCTTACAAGACATTTCAGAGAAACTGCAAGTGCGAAGATTTTATTTTCAGCATTGAAAATCAGAAGGTGTAATTCCGTTACCGAATTTGTAATTCCGTTAACCAACGACTTAATCATGAAAGAATGATAACCATTAAAAAAGATGGAACGAAATGTTTGAAAAAGATCTTACCGACACGTAAAGTTAATATAATAAGTAATGGAATTTAGACATAGACTAGTGTAAATGTGTTTGTAGCATTTTCAAGGACATGTTCCATAAGTTTTGCAAATATGACTCAATTCTTCTGGTAATTCGGTTACCAATTTTATATTCTATCATTTTTTTCTGAATGGCTAGAGATGTGAATGATATATATTTTTGTCCTGGTGATACAGGGATAACTCCGCAACGTTTATCACAGTATTAAAAAAGTGAATAAGTGTCATAATGTATTACAGAGTGGAAATATGAGCCCAAATTCTATGCTATTTGTAATTCGTTACCGGAATTGCCATTAGGCCACTAGAGTAATGTATAAACGATCATGAATACATGTTTGTAATGTTAGTCTTGAAAAAAGACAATATTAACATCTCTAGCAAAATTCATTATATGACTGGTCACAACCTGTTGGAATGGCCACCTGTACAATCTCGCTCACCTGTCATAGGGGCACCATCTGTCTATAAAGGCCACTTTAATGTCGCCTCTTATGTGGTGCTGTAGATGGGTTCACTGTGCTCCTTAAAAATGTAAATAAAATGGATATTAGCTTACTCGTTTAAGATGAACTTTTAACTGTCAGTCGTATGAAAGCATATGTGGGATCATATACTCTGGTTAAGCCACTGGCTAAATTTGCCAAAGGTTTAAACAATTGTGATCTACATAATCATCACCCTCCAAGTGTCTTGACCATGTCTTAAAATGAAAAGCCCTCTAAAGATGAGTATTTTAAAATTGATTATTTAGTGCTTTAAAAAAGTGATAATGTTATTGTTGAGCAAGATTCACCTGCCATTTCCTCCATTCTAGACCTACCGTGATTATATAGACAATGTCACATTAGACTAGGATCTATTTTTACGTCGGCCCTGAGTAATAATTGTTATTCATTCCTATTTGCCCAGGGCAGCCATGAAGTTCCAAACTTTTGTATTCTAGAGTGTTTTATTTGTCCATTCCAACATTACTTACGTAGGTAGATAGAAAGTTTAAATTTTTAACTTTGAAGTCCACGATGTTAGCTTATTACTTTAAAGGGCTCATATATCTGAAAGTATTCTTTGTAGTATTTTGTATCAAGATAAAAAAATGATTCTTGACATGGTGAGACATGGTTGAGTTTAAATGGTGCACAATCAAATGTTTTTTCTCTCAAGGATTTACAATTTCCATTAATGATACTAAAATTTAATGCAATTACAGTACACCAATTTCAAGTGTAAGAGTTAAAATAATAAGTAAGGTAGGTGGATATTGTGCTATCTTATGTACTGTTTTTGAATGACTTTCAAAGAGTTGGCAACTATAAATTTACTTATGTCTTTTGATATTCTCCTCTTTCAACAGCTCTGTTGAAGAATTTATCTGTTACTACAGCTCAGCAAAATTACAATATTGCGTTTTGCAACTGCCACGTATGCGGATCCGAATACAAGAACCAATTTCTGATTGATTTATTTGGCGTAATAGAAACCAAGATTATGATATTCATGAAATTTCAATTGTGGCAAATTGAGACTCGTGAAACATGTTCATATTTGATTAAAATCAGTATATAATATATTTTTGTCAAAGGGGTGAAACATATATTCTACTATAGAGAGGGAGAAAGATTTTTGTTTATTTTGTACAGTCAATGTGAGTAGCG
This sequence comes from Eucidaris tribuloides, assembly GCA_001188425.1. Lineage (NCBI taxonomy): Eukaryota > Metazoa > Echinodermata > Echinoidea > Cidaroida > Cidaridae > Eucidaris > Eucidaris tribuloides. The sequence goes on along the minus strand of JZLH01S0025153.1, from coordinate 2,108 downwards.
TACAGGGTAATAATTTATTATCTTTTTCCACCGTTCGGGATGAGTGACACGTTGTGACTATATTTCCGACACGAATGCATTGTTACGCGGTTGTAGGCGCAAAAAAACTGGTGGTTATATGATCCAGTTGGTGCTCCTGGGTACGACGCGCATATAACATTAGGAATCGATGTGGGCTTTCGTAATGGGGACCGTGGACGTATCGTTAAAAGATAGAGAATGTTTTTGAGCGTTGGGAGCATAAACTGTTATCGCACCTCCAAGCGCTTGTGGCGAAGTATCGCACAGAATAACGTGGCAAAGACTTGTATCAATCCTAGTTTGGCTGTATGTGCCACCGAAGTTGATAAATCACATTATTATTTCTTTCTTCGCTGGAAAGAAGAGAATATACAAAAGAGAATAAATAGGATATTGCAAAGATATCTAAATAAACCTGCAATGATAAATTAGCAACTTTATCAAAAGGTCTGATTTAAGAATTGCACAGAGCATGTTTTTTTTTTATGGGGGGCGGGGGCATTTTGAAGTATGATGACATTGTTACCTTTTTGATGCAAGTAGCTGATAATAAACAATTAATTTGTATTATAACTGAAGATTAACGAGTGCATCTCCAACCCCCCCCCCCGAAATAAAAAGAAAAAATGATGTGTTGTATTCATCTTGATTTTGTTTTTTTTGGGGGGACGGGTGGGACACGGCATGAAGGGAAATGTGATGCACACTGCTTGAATAAATGACAAGACAGTGTTTAACCAATTGTGGAAATAAAGTCATTTGTGGACAGAAGGGCCTATAATATGTTCCCGTAGCAAAAGGCCCTAACACCTAGAATTCGTCTCTATCCTTGTAACACGACATTGGATCTTTTCCAATGAATCAAAGTAGTGTGATATTTGTTAAGATGCCTTCTTGTCTAGTCATGTACAAGTGCAAATATAAAATCAGGCAATATTTGTCAAATTAGAGAAAAATTCAAGTCATGGCCGCTCTGAAGCGAACATCATATGCTAGGCTCATCATGCGGACAACGCAGCCATTATGTTGTATGCGTCCATTCTTGAACATGAAAGTTAATGGTGTGGCCTACGTGGAAAAGGTGAACTGTGTTTCTGTTTCCACAGTAGATATTTAATTCTGTTATCTCATGGAAATGTATTCGTCATGTTTTTCACTTTATAGCGAGAACAACATGTTTGGATGGAATCTGATATGTATTATGTACTTGTTGTTATATATTCTGTGAAGCGCCATATATAAATCTCCTTTTGCATGAATATTGAATGAGTAATATTTCTGCTCAATCTGACTGTCGGCTATACCACACTTACAAATCTTGTAAGTTAACGTATCATCGCGCAAATACTTTTATGAAGTACTGTACATCTTTCGGGGTGAGGAGAGAGTTATTAAATTTGACGTACTGTGAATTTCCGTTGTTAATTTAGGTAGTGCATCAAGTCGAGGTAGGAAAAGCCTACCCCGGACCGCCCTACCCCCCCTCTCCCCAAAAAAAAAAAAGTTTTAGTATATCAAGGACTTTTAAATGGAGTGGTAACTACTCGCTGTCGCAAGACTAAAATGGATATCGTTTTGCAATTCTTCAAATTTTTTATTAACCTGTTTTAACGCAGGGAACCGGTGTGTGCTGTAGTAACTCTATGGGATTTTCAGAATCTCTGAGACAATTGGGGTTCATTTTAGATGTCTTTTGCTGAGGAAACTGTGTAAAAACATATTTAACCAACCGTGTATCCCCTAGGAAGGAAATTTCATGTCACCCCCTCAAAATGTGATCGCCCCCTACCCTGGAAAATTTCTTTGGATATTTCAATTTTGTTATCAATTCATAAAATTTGAATATTATTCCTCATGAATGTTATTATGTTTCAAAAAATTGATAGGCAAGAGAAAATGAAACATTATATTACAATGACATAGAATTATGATGTCGAATT
>JZLH01S0025148.1:2753-15352 GCA_001188425.1 Eucidaris tribuloides | reverse complement strand
GGGGAAAAACGTCCATCTCGAAAGTCTGTCCTGTGCCTACTCGTGGACGGGGGCCCTGACTTCAACGTTAACTACATCACTAATGCTTTCTACTACAGCAATTTTTTCAAAGAAGCGGACTTCGATGCGCTCATCGTGACATCTTACTGCCCTGGCGACAGCGCACTCAATCCCGTCGAACATCTCTGGGCTCCCTGCACCAACGCGTTGACGTCGGTCTACCTCCCAGCATCTCTGGAAGGAGAAAGTCGGCCTCCTTGCGCTCAGTCTGACCTGACATCAGAAGAAAGAGTCCGGAAGGAACACGCGGTCTTTGACAATGCCACAGCTAAGATTCGCGATGTCTACTGGAAAGACATAATAAGTATTAAATATTTTTTTATGTCAGCTGTTATTACGAAGGTGTCATGAAGAGATCATCATGCAGGATAATCAGCCGTATCCGGAATCGTCCAATTGCTAGGCTAAACCAACAAGGCGTCGTCGAAGCTTTGGAATTAATTTTGCTGATGCAAGATATGTCACACTACTGAAAAAAAAACATCATAAGTAGAATTCTCTTACTTTGTTTTGGGAAGTGTGTTGGTAAATTGCAAACATAAACTTGAAGTTACATTTACATTCCATATATATTCCACATTATTGAAATACTTTTCCATCAAGGAAGAAAAATTAAAAATTGAAAACTAAATTTCTCAAATAAAAGACATCACCTGCATACGGTGTAGTGACAGCTTTTTTTTAGCGCTAAAGGTGTATTTGAAACTCATTTGTTTTCCAAATGCTTAATCAATATGTTATCAATGTTATCAATTGTGTTCATAGCTTTGTGTAATCTCATTATTACATTTCTGCTTACTATTTCATTGCATATTATATATATATTTTTTTTTTGGGGGGGGAGGGGTAGGGTGGGAATTGAATATGTTCTTTCACAGTTTAATACAGTGATTTTTCAGATTTATTTTTTTCACACCATATCTTGCTCAGATTTGATCCAGCTAAAGAAGGGTATACAAGTACAGTATTCAAATTTTGGAATTTAGATCCCCTATATCCTTGAGTCTTTTGAGGAATTGCAACCTGATTCAGCATTTTAGAAGGAGTACTTCATGAAACTAGTGCAGTATATATGCCTCTGCATAAAAGAGCCAGGTCAACTTTACTCAAAATTCATAATGGTTTACACTCGGTTTTAATCACTTGTTTTGTCAATATTCACCAGACGATGTATGAACTGAGTTTGGCAATTATTATAAAAACTGACTTAAAGCACCAAGTGTTTCTGAGAGTTTAAAATCTATACGTGAATGTTAGGATCCTTGCATGCTCACTTTATTTGGGGTGTTAAGATCAAGCACATAAAATTGATGTTAATACATAATTATCATATGTGTACTTCAAAATCTCGTTCCTAAGCAATTCGACCTATGATAAACAAGTTAAATAAACTAAATAAGAACCATAAAATTCAATTAACACATTTACTAACAATTTTACCCGGATAAATAGCAAATACTTTTGCTTGTGTGTCTTTGGTAGGGCATTTGAGTATAAATCTCTTTTTTTAATCTTTTACAGTAACGGCTTGAAAGAAAACGTCTTCTTTCAACATCTTCTATACGGGAGGCAGGCCAATTGTTATCTTGCATCCTGACGTCGTACTGTACGCAAGTTTGAATATTGCCTGATGTACAATACAATCAGTTGCATTAATCATCTTCAATCGGCTTGATTCAGTGACGTTTCTCTTTGAATCCCACCTTCAACAAGCAGTTGTCACAAGTCGTTTGCATCAATCGTCTGACCTGAACGTGACAAAATGAGATTCATCCTTTGGATCATAATTGCCACATATACGAAGTTGTGATTTCACTTCCCTTCAACTTCATGCGGTAACTAGTGAAGTCATTCCTATGATGTACAAATTCTATAAGTCACCTGAACAACACTGCATTTCACAAGTATTAAAGAACTGCATGCTTAATATGGATACTATTCATATGTCATGAATAAGAGGTTTTATCCAGACTTGCACATTAATTTTTGAACTTTTGAAATAATCTTGTTTGCTTAACCAAATATCATCCCCTTTTCCTTTACTTATTTTTTTCTGTTTTAGTTTACCAATATAGGCCTAATTCTTAAATTTATGGATTTAATTAGAATCGGGTGAACACCAAACACAAGGTTCGAGTTCTAAAGACCTTTCTATGGCAATGGTTTGGTTGTTATGACAGATCTAGAATTTAAATAACACTACGCCAAATTAAAATTCAATTGTAAAATTTTCTAATTTTATATTATGCACATGCATTGTAAATAATGACCTGTCTGCATAAATTGCACGACAGAATTACATCATATGCAATAATGCATAGGCGAACGCAGGATTTTGCATAGAGGGATGTTCATTTGCGGCCAAATCCTAGGTCTAAAATTGTTTTTAAAACATCTAAAACACCACAGGAACACATCCTTCCCTTCGCGTATGCGTATTCAATGATGTGTTCAAACTTTGTCTTGCTGTATTCGCTGTGACATTTGTAGTAATGAAATACATTGCGTCCCAGAAAAAAAAACAGAATCCTAAAACAAAGTCTTATTGTGAGAAAGCAATGACGCATATGATTTAAAAAATAGGTAAACAGTAAACTCTCCCTTATGCTTTTTAAATGATACTTTAAGCAAACCTATTTCATTTATGCATCTCTGAGTAGCGGGACCTTAAAGATTTAATGTCAAAAACCATTTGCTACTCTTTGTGAATTTGATCAAGTGTGGCAAATGGTTTTTGATATTAATTTTCTTTAAATTCATTGTACTCAGAGATGTATGAATGAATAAATTTGCTTAATACATTATTTGAAAGATCTGGAGTCAAAGTTTGATTTGAATTTCTTTATGCAATTTCATGCCCCATTTCTTCCGCACGATAAGGCTTTGTTTTAGGGTTCTTTTTTTTTTTTTCTGGGACACACTGTACAGTAGATTTTATACAAGTTGCATAGACAGTTTACTAATGTATTCAAAATTATGTATTCTTGTTCCTTGAGGATCTTGTTACAGCTATCCATAAGCCTGTTTAATACAATTCAATACTTAAAATTCAACTTACATACATTAATTGTTACTATGTCCGACAAGAATCGGGCAGGCTCTCGGTTGTTAGGGACCCCCTTTGTTTAAATTACGATAGTGAACTGGTTTATCGGTTGCACAAAACACAACGCCTAATCCAGAGAGGTGTTACTGCAGAAAAGGTATTTGCTGGTCAGCATTTGGAAGGATAAAATCTCGAGAATAAGTATAAGCTAATTTAAAGGTCGTACAATTTCCAAATGCATGTAGACTTCTGTTGACGCCTGTTGGTCTGTACAAAATCACTAAATATTTCGTTAAAATATGCATCACAAATTCTAAAATATTTTAGAACGTTGTTCTAGACCCTATTATGCCTCAAATCTAAAAAGAAAAGAAAAAAAAGTCCCTGATCATCTTCATTCGTATTCTGCATGTGACATCGTCTTGTTACACTTGAGCAATAATTTATGTACTATACTATTCTATTCAGGGCCATATGTTTTATGCATATGTTTCTCTCTGACCGAGTAACAATTATTATGATTCAAAGATTGTCAGAGGGAGTAAGGCCTATTGTGTGAAAATGTGATGCTATTCTATGCAAGTATACATGGTAACAGCAATAGATGTGAATGCACATAACTTTGTGTTTGTTAAGCTCAACTATTACAACATGAAGATGAACACATGACGAATATGAATCAAGATGATCTTGAAAATTTTCCGTAGAAAAATATTTTAAAATATTTGATGCATATTTAGTGATTCGGTGATGTACAGACCAATATAGATATCAACAGAAGTGAACATGCGTGTAGATGTCGTAAACCTTTTAAGTGCACGATGGACAAGCGATATTTGTAATTTAAAACTTAGATTTTTTTTACGGGAAAGCAATACAAGAATACGCAAAATACGCGTTAACAAAGTTCTAAATCTCACAGATCGCGTACGAGAGTGTTTGAAATGTGATTCTAAATCATGCACAATTAAACGCAAAGAAGTGAAACAGCATTTTTACAGGCCATCATTGTTCTTTGTATCGGTAACAGCACATAAATAGACAATTTTACTACTGTATTCAAATTTATGGATCTTTCTTCCCCCGGGCTGAGTAAGAAGCTAATCCATAAACCTGTTTATAATGAATACATTGCCATATCTGAAATCCAGCTCGCATACATTAGTTGTTTGGTTGTTGCTATGTCGGATAAGCCTTCGTCAAGCTTTCAGGTTGTTGCACATCCTTTGTTTATAAAAGGTATACATAAAATTTGAATGTATTATGACAGGGCCTACTAGTCTAGATCTGAGCAGAATGGAGGTATAACTTTGACGATTTGCTCTGTTCACTACTTCTGACGAAAAATAATAATAAATTTTGATTGAAAACTATGACTGAGTTTATAATCAAGTAAATTAAAATATAATTTGAGAAATGTTGGTGCCCGGCATGGAGTACGTAATTTCAATGCATTGTAGAATGTCATGCTTGCAATTGCCAAGTCTTAGATTCTCGCACATATTAGCATTATTTTCCATTCTTTCTTTAACACCTCTCCGCTTTATCTGAACCGATATGTAACATTTGACCTATATGTCGTTCCACTTAAACAAAATCATCTGCTAATAATGTGTGATTCAAGAAATAATCGAATTCATGAAGTTCCCTTATTCTTATGCTTTGATTGTGATGTCATTTTTACTTAATTGATTGATTCTTAAAGTGATAGGCTAACATTATGGAGCTTCAATTAAAAAAATTGTCAAACTTTGATATCTGAGCTAGATAGTAGTGTTCGAATGGACAAATAAACACACTAGAATACAAAAGTTTGGAAAGTTACACTGCCAATGGCAAGTTGTACATGAATAAATAATAAAACTCGGAGCGAGTTTTATTAACCTAGGTGTACACACAGTAAGTCTATGGGAGGAAATGAGCAAGTGAATCTGGTCAACTTACGATTTTCACTTTTTTAAAGCACTAAATAATCATTTTGAAATACAATTTTTTCAGGGCTTCATTTTTAGACTTCATCAAAGACACTGGTAGCATGGGGAATTATGCGGCTCAGATTGTTTTAACTGTGGTAAATGTTAGACAATACTTAATTGATTACAACCAAAATGTTCAAGGCAATGGATCTCATTTGCAAACATCCCCACCGACCAGGAAAAGATAACCCATACCCTTAGGCTATTGATGAAGGCATGTCTGTGAAACCTGGGGGTCAGTGACTGCCTAGAATTTGAAAAATGCAAAAGAAAAACAATAGCCGTTTAGTGTACGTTCTATGGGAGGAATTTTTTTTTGCGAGAAAAATTCTAATCTGAGTCTAACGGTCACTATAATTCCACTAAAACTGAGTTTCTAACTCCTATATTTTGCTAAAGGTTCCCAAATGGCATTTCCTTCTATATGCCATTGTATTTACACAATGTTAATTTTTAGGTATGCAAAGAGATCCCCTGCCTTTAATGCAAACTTTTAGTCCATACAAGTACTTTACTGTTCATTTTTTTTTAATCACTGTGGTACTATTTAAGACTACATATGATATATACCGAAAGTAGAATCAAATTGTTGATTATGAATTTCTTGTGTGTTTGTGTGTGTGTGTATATATATGTATATATATGTGTGTGTTTGTGTATGTGTGTGTGTGTATGTGTGTGTGTTTGTGTGTGTGTGTCTGTGTCTGTCTGTGTGTGTGTGTGTGTGTGTGTGTGTGGTGTGTGTGGTGTGTGTGTGTGTGTGTGTGTGTGTGTGTGTGTGTGTGTGTGTGTGTGTGTGTGTGTGTGTGTGTGTGTGTGTGTGTGTGTGTGTGTGTGTGTGTGTGTGTGTGTGTGTGTGTGTGTTGTGCGCTCGCGTGAGTGTGGGTGCGTTTACATGTTACTAATTTTGTTGAATACACGATTATTGAAAACTCCATCCACATCGAGCGCACATATCAAATCGGGTGGGTTGACGCAATTTTGCCAGAGATAAAAACGCATTTGTGAGGACAGGGCAATAACATTAATTTACTAGTATTTAATTAATCTGCGATCCTGATAGCAATTGATCCCATACAAGCTACGCAAATAATTATACTGGCACAGCCGTTTCTGATAATTGAATAACAAAGAGGAAACATGACTGTGAATTGTTTTTTTATTCACAGCAAAAACTTTATAACAGTATACTTGATTCTGGAACAATGTGTCTTAGATTTAGAACTACTTACAAGCTTGTCATTCCCTTTTAAGACCATTATTTCGACATTATGTGTGTCTGTATAATTGTATGAGTACGTATGTACATAAATTTGTCTGTAATAAATGTGTGTGTGTAATAGTGCATGTTAATTGTGTGTGTATGTGTGTACGTGTGTATGTGTGTATGTGTGTATGTGTCTGTATGTGTGTATATATGTGTGTGTGCGCGTATGTGTGTGTGTGTGTGTGAGTGTGTGATTATGTGGGTGTGTATGTGTGTATGTGTCTATGTGTGTATGTATCTGTTCGTGTATGTATGTATGTATGTATGTATGTATGTATGTATATATACCTGTCAGAAAAGTCAGTAGGGTAGCCAAGATTTTTTTTATAAAGATGTCGAGGAATTGGTTTTTGAAAAAGAACACACAAAACATATACATGCTACAAATAACTAATGTTAAACACTGCAGCATATTAGTAATTTCTAATGTCCTCACCTGATTTCATAACTACTACTATCAGGCCTAATGAAAATAATAATACATGTAATAGTAATTATAATCAAGTAATAATAATAATGACGATGATGATAATAATAATAATAATAATAATAATAATAATAATAATAATAATAATAATAATAATAATAATAATAATAATAATAATAATAATAATAACGAAGTAAATTTTATAGCGCACTGTCCAAAATGTAAAGTTGGTTGTGGCGCATTACATAGTTTGCTGCAAAATATGTATAACAATATCAACAAAGTAACGCAATGAAAACATAAATATAAATGGGATTATTGGGGAATCATGTTTTTTTGAAAAGTAAACGGTGTCCCGCTAGATAAATGAGGGACGTTTCAAGATGAGATTACTTCAATGGACTTTAATGGATTTTGGAGATTGTTCCAGAGTGTTGAGCCCAGGTATGAGGGAAAAAAAACCGCCCCCCCCCCCAATTACGTTTGCCTCCAGGTACCTGTAAGAGTTTGAAGAACAAAGATAACGTGGAGCAGTTTACACATTGAAGGTGTTTTATAGATAAATCGGGGCAGATGTGGATGTGAGGTACACGAGGCGAAGAGTCTTAAATTTTATGAGTTTATCAACAGGGAGGGAGTGAAGAGACCGACGGACAGGTGTAATGTGCGTTGAATGACCTAGCAGCACAAGTTTCAAGATGTACTGTTAAAAGGCATCTCTCTGAGAGAGTACAAAAAATAGTTAACAACAGATGGCGGTATTTCACATTGAGAATAGTAAACATAATCATTTTCTAAAGAGGCGTCGTTTTCAAGCCACCACATCTTATTATTATTATTATTATATTATCACTTATACTGCGCTTTTCCCATTAGGCCCAAAGCGCTTACAATTGTATACAAATATGTAATCTTAAAACTACAAGCTGCTAAAAAGATGGGTTTTTAATGCCTTTTGAAATAGGTATTGATGAAGACTGTCTTATTGTAAGTGGCAAATTATTCCAGTATTTTGAAGCTTGACACAGTAAATGTTCTATCTCCGGCTAATGTGCGAGTAACTGAATATGTGAGACGGAGAGGGTCACTAGGCTGACCTAAGTGATCTGGTGGGTGTATATAAATTCAGACAATTTGCGTAAGTACTCTGGAGCCTGGTCATTGAGTGTTCTGTAGACAAACAAGAGTAGTTTGAAAATTATTCTCTGTTTCAAGGGAAGCCAGTGTAGTGAGTTCAAGAGTGGCTAAGAAGGGTGATCACGAGAAACTTGGCAGTAATTAATCGTGCCTCCCAATTTTGTAATCGTTGAACACGAATCAACTGAATAGAGGGAATTGAAGAAAGAAGCCCATTGCAATAATCAATACGAGACAGAACTAAAGAACGAACAGCATTGTGACAGGCAGACTGGTCAATAAACGTTCTGATCCTAGAAATATTCCTTAAATAAAAGGTAATTGTACTACAGATGTGAGAGATATGGTAGGACATCGACATGCAAGAATCAAATATAACACCAAGGTTTCTTATTGTTTCTGAAGGGCTAATGAGTGTGCCGCCAACATCCAACTGGACATTTGGAAGACTGCGCAGGTTGTGAGCAGAAGCAGCAACAAAGAATTCAGTCTTTGAATTATTCAATTTTAACTTATTGACTATCATCCACCGTCTTATATCTAATATACAATTCTGAAGTTTATCAAGTGCATTATCGAGAGCTCCAGGAGTCTTAGGATCAAAAGAAATATATAACTGTATGTCATCAGCATAAAGATGATAATTGATACACTGTCCCCTCCCAAGAAAACATGATTAGGCTTCAGTGAAGTTGATGTAAAATTATTATTGTTGATGTGTGGTGTAATGTTTTTTATTGCATAAAAAAAATCAAATCAGCTATGAAGTTACACATTGAAATTCTTTATCAAACATGAATCTAAAATTCCAAGTGCGCGTTTGCGTTCATCGCGACGCGCGGACGGTTATGATTAGCACCAGTGATGACTTTTGATCTGAAGTTACTGTATACCAAGTTTTGTTATCTTAATCTACCCCATTCATGAGATATGCGCGAAATACGATTTTTCTTTGTGACGTCATAAATGACGCCACAAGTATTATCCATGCAAAGTAGTGCCTGAACTGTTATCTAGGGATCATAGGCTATCAGAAGAATGAGCAATACAAGGTAGGGGTCATCGTTTATTCTAGAGAAAAATGACTGATTTAAAACTTAATTTTAACACCCGCACGCATATGATAATTACGTATGATGACCTTTGACCTGAAGTTACTGTGTACCATGTTTGGTTATGTTACTCGACTCCAGTCATGTGATATGCCTGAAATACGATTTTTCTTTGTGACGTCATAGATGACGTCACAACACTTTGGCATAGAAAGCAATGCCTGAAATGCTATCTACGCATCATAGTCTATCAGAATAAGCAATAAAATGTAGGGGTCACCGTTAATTCTAGAGAGTTATGAGCAATTTAAAAATGTCAATTATTTACTACGCGCGCAATGCGAGCGCATTTACGCTTTTTGGACCTGTAAGCGATATTTTGGGTCCTAGTGGTCGGGAAGGGGTTCTAATTGATGCAGAATTCAGTCAGAAATCCAAATCCATCGAAAAAACGACGGTATTCAGTCGGGAAAGGGGTGCGCGCGAAAAAAACCGCGCGCGTACGCGCGCGCATCAAATGCTCCAAATGACCTGAAACGTATGCTGCTCTTAATAAGAAGTCATTTGGAGCATTATAAAATTTGCGAAAATTTTGACGCGCCCGTGCAAGCCCATCGTGACGCGCGCGCACGTGATTACGTCCAAAAGTTGACCCTTGACCTCTACTTGACCTTTGCCAAATTTGGTTCTTCTAGTCGACCGCCGGCTTGAGATATCGCAAATATAGGTTAGGACCAGCTTTTGGCTTATGACGTCATAGATGACGTCAGAGACATTGGCAGGAAGAGAGCAACGAGGACCTATGTTAAGTTACAAAACTATTGCACTCATCGTTTTCGAGATATCGCGTGCACAAAAATGGCGACAAAGAAACACCAATAAAGAAGAACTAGATTTTAATTCGTCACTGAGACGAATTGGTGATCCGCGTTACCGCTTCGATCATTAAATTTAAAGTAAATGGACAAACAATGTATATCAATTGTCATTGCATGATGAAATATGTCCCTCAACACCTGAAACTGTCTATCAGATATCATTTGAAAATTCGACGTGCGCGTACACGTTTGTCGCGACGCGCGGACAGTTATGATTAGGACCAGTGATGACTTTTGACCTGAAGTTACTGTGTACCAAGTTTTGTTATTTTAATCCACCCCATTCATGAGAAATGCGCGAAATACGATTTTTTTTTGTGACGTCATAGAAGACGCCACAGGTATTCTGCATGCAAAGTAGCGCCTGAACTGTTATCTACGGATCATAGGCTATCAGAATGAGCAATACAAGGACGGGGTCATCGTTTATTCTCGAGAAAAATGATTGATTTAAGATTTACTTTTAAGCGTACGCGTACGCGTTCGTCGTGACGCCCGCACGCATATGACAAGCACGTGTGATGACCTTTGACCTGAAGTTACTGTGTACCAGGTTTGGTTATGTTACTCGACTCCAGTCATGATATATGCCCGAAATACGATTTTTCTTTGTGACGTCATAGATGACGTCACAACACTTTGGCATGGAAAGCGATAACTGAAATGCTATCTACGCATCATACTCTATCAGAATAAGCAATAAAAAGTAGGGGTCACCGTTAATTCTAGAGAGTTATGAGTGATTTAAAAATGAGCATTATTCTCTACGCGCGCAATGCGCGCGCATTTACGGTTTTTGGACCTGTAAGCGATATTTTGGGTCCTTATGGTCGGGAAAAGGTTCTAATTGATGGAGAATTCAGTCAGAAATCCAAATCCGTCGAAAAAACGACGATATTCGGTCGGGAAATGGGCGCACCAAATGCTCCAAATGACCTGAAACGTATGCTACTGTTAATAAGAAGTCATTTGGAGCATTTTTAAACTTTTAAAATTTTTGACGCGCCCGTGCTAGCCCATCATGACGCGCGTGCGCACACGTGTATAGGTCCAAAAGTTGACCCTTGACCTAAACTTAACTTCTGCCAAATTTCGTTGTTTTATTCCATTGCCGGCTTGAGATATTGCAAATAGGCTAGGACTAGCTTTTGGCTTATGACGTGATTGATGACGTCACCGACATTGTCAGGAGGACATTCTGTAGGTATTGACATGGGACATAACTATGCCAAGTTACAAGATGATTGAAGATGTTGTTCTTGAGATATGTGATGCACAAGAATGACCAGAAAGAAACACGAATAAATAAAGAAGAAAAAGAAAAAAAAATGACGAAATCTATGGTGATCCGCGGATACGCGGATCACCAACTAGATTTTAATTCGTCACTGAGACGAACTGGTGATCCACGTATTCGCTCCGATCAGTAGACCTTAAGAGGTTGTGACAGTCGGTATGGCGTACCATAACTTGTTCGAAGCTGTCCCTTTTCACCTTAACTTCTCTGTCAAACATTACTTAATATTTCGGCGTGCGCGTACGCGTTCGTCATGACTCCCACACGCGTATGATGAGCACCAGTGATGACATTTGACCTGAAGTTACTGTGTACCAAGTTTAGTTATCACACTCTACTCCAGTCATGAGATATGCGCAAAACACGATTTTTCTTAGTGACGTCATAGATGACGTCATAGATGACGTCAGAAGAATTTATCATGGAAATTGATATCTGAAACCTTATCTACGCCTCATAGGCTATCAGAATAAGCAATAAAAAGTAGGAGTCACCGTTAATTCTAGAGAGTTATGAGCGATTTAAAAATGCCTATCTTTCACTACGCGCGTAATGCGCGCGCATTTATATTTTTGAGGCATATAAGCAATATTTTGGGTCCTGATGGTCGGGAAAGGGTTCTAAACGATGTAGAATTCAGTCAGACATCTAAATCCATCAAAGAAAATACGTTTTTTGGTCGGGAAAGGGGTGCGCCCGAAAAAAACGCGCGCGTACGTGCGCGCACTAAAATGCTCCAAATGACCTGAAACATATAGTACTGTTAATAAGAAGTCATTTGGAGTATTTTTTATTTTTTGACGCGCCCGTACACGCATGTGAAGACGCGCACGCGCACGTGGTTTGGACCAAAAGATGACCCATGACCTGAACTTGACCCTTGCCAAGTTTGGTTGTTTTATTCGACCGCCGGCTCGAGATATTGCAAATATAGGTTAACTCTAGCTTTTTTACTAATGACGTCATAAATGACGTCACGGACAAGTTACCATTCTAAAAACGAGTTTTTGGCGAGGTTTTGACACGTGACATAACTGTACCAAGTTACAAGATTATTAACGATGTAGTTTTTGAGATATCTTGCCCACAACAATGACCAGAAAGAAACACAAATAACCAAAAAAAAATCGAACAAACTCTATGGTGATCCGCGAATAAACCAAAAATAATTCTGACGAAATCTATGGTGATCCGCGGTTACGCGGATCACCTATAATAATAATGATAATACTAATACTAATAATAATAATAATAATAATAATAATAATAATAATAGTAATACTTGAAATTACTAGACTTTTAACTCTTTACACGCGGTATTCGCATCCATGCACTACCTGCAGCGTGCGGGATTCGCATTTCACGCTCAAACGTAGAAACGATTGTATTTACCCGAATTACATTGATATCCAGGATACTAGCAGTAATCTCTTTGTATTGTTTACATTCCTCAAGTACG
>JZLH01S0025146.1:32052-53001 GCA_001188425.1 Eucidaris tribuloides | reverse complement strand
AAACACAAAGGCATAGACATAAAAACGGACACATGCACATACAGAGGCACACAGACAAACACACGGACACAAACACACAATCAGACAAATTAGCAGATACACAAACAGATACATGCTAACACACACAGACACACGCACATATACCCACATACCCACAAACAATTTAATTTATGCCGCAACATGCTTTGATTATGGCTGGCGACAATTTGTGCTGTCAACTCCTGGCACAAATTGTCGCCGGCGACAAATTGTGCCGGTGGCGACAATTTGTGCCGTCAGGTTTTTCACAAATCGTAACAAACGTCACTAATCTTGTAACTTTGCATAATTGTGTCCCATATCAAAACCTCGACATTAAAACTATTGTCAAGACAATTACAGGTTCGTGACGTCATCTATGGCGTCATTTGTAAAAACCGATATCGGGGGGGGGGGGCCCGGGGGCAGTGTCATTACAAGGTGTACGCCATGCTCGTGTATTGACTTTCATAATGGACCCTAAACAAGTAATTGAAAGTCGATCTCAGAATACTCTAAACAAGTAATGTAATTATCGGCGATCTCAAAAGATACCCTTTTGAAGTAAACCTTTTGTTAAAACTATACCTTTTTTTTTCCTGATTTTGGTACTACTACTACTCCTACTACGACTACTACTACTACTAATCACCTTAATAGTTAATACTAAACAAAGTAATAATATGATTATAAAAAGATATATATTTTCCGTGAAACCTGGGGGATAAATGTAAATGTCACCCCCCCCCACCTTGTGAGCTGGGGGATACACACCCTCATCCCCCATTGTATGTGAGAGCAGTAAACCGTAGAAACTGGGCAATCTCTGATGAAATTTTGACTGCCACTTTGATTCGGGCGTAATAACAAAATAGTGTGACTGCCTTTGGAGAAATGTTTGAAATTCAAATTAGTCAAAAGTAGTTTTAGGCATAATACATGTAGTTTATACCAAATAGGGATGGGCAAATTTCTAGTTATTTTGAGGAACGAGGATTTCCCTTGCATAGTATCTACACTTACGAAACGACATGCGCATAACTAAAACAGACATTGACCATAAACAATCTTTATTTAATCAAGAATGAAAAGTGCGATTGATACGAAATATAACCATCGTAACATGTGCTAATGGGGTTTTGGTAACAATTGTTGGTTGTTTTGGTAGCTATTTCAGATGTTTATCTTTGTGCAAAATACTTCGAATATGTCATTGACATCAAAATTTGAATCATTACTAAGTGAAAAGGGAAACATTACGTATGATACAAATTTAGACTGATTGGCTTAACGATACACTGCATGTAACATTGCGTCATAAAATTGACTTTTAAATAGTGTGAGGCCTGTCATTTTGGACTCATTCTGTCTCCTAGATACGAATAGAAGGGTCATAGATAATATAAAAAAGTTGATTTTCATTGTTAATAACTGAGGAAGAAATGTTGCGATCAATGTCATCAAGCCAAATAACCCTAACTTGTGTTTTAATGTGGTTTAATGGACCATTATGTCATTTGGGTGGCTATTTTGATTTATTTTTGCTTTACAAAAAAATCTCAATGCTTTTTTCGGCACCCATCTGATTTTGAAGCATTACCCTTAATTGACTAAATTCCATCGAAACAAATTTGGTATGTTCAAAGCGTGACTTCAACATGTACGATAATTCCAGCGGCTATTATATTGGGTTCCAGGCAGCCATTTTGAATTTTTGCGTTTCACAAAAAAAAAACAACACTCAAGGTATTATGTTCAGCATGTATCGGATTTGGAATCAGCACCCTCAAATTGACTAAAATCCATCAAAGTAACGTGCATATGTTGAAAAAGAAAACTGAAATATAAATGCGCTTTAACGTTTGTCTATAGGGAAGTTTATTGATCGTACAAAAAACAAACAAACCATAAACTGGATATTACCTATTTACATGAACCGTTGGTTTGAGCTTCGGGAACATTTTGTTCACTACATATTCAAAACTGCTGTTATGCTCCCACTGTTTATCAAGCTTAAATATACAAAACACACAAATGTTTTTGTCAGAAAATTTGGTTACTTACTATTCTAAATAACATTCTCGAAACTCTTGATTGTTTCGAGATTAAGACGTACCATCCCTACTCAAAAGTATTGCATCATACACGCATACATTTTGAGTTGAAGGGGTCTTTCTGTAATGATGTCCTAATGAAGTTTATTATTGGAAAATTACAAATTATTTGAAAAGAAATCAATGAATATATTTTTTCCTTTCTTCTCCAAGGCGGAGAGATTATCAAATGCAGGCGCACCCACGACAGAGGGACTGGAACTTAAAAAATTAACATTTTTTCGCCTCCCTGTAGGGGTGGGTTGTTTATTCACTCTAGCATCGTAATTTGATTTCAAATTTGCCGTCAAATGGGTTTGATGATTTGGCAAGACTTCCTACTAAAAAAATGTCAATATGCTCCTTTAATGCGGTCTCAGAAAGAAGACACCACGCCGCAAAGAGGAAAGTGCCTCCTATCTTCATAAGACAGTGAAATAGGAGAATAAGGCTACTAATGAAAGACGATGGTCTTCTCTCCACATTGTTGAATCCAATGTACTGACAAGTCGCATGACGTAAATTTCAGGATGTTTACAATAGTAAACCGCCTTTAGAATTCAGAAAGAATAAGAAATTTATAACTTGAAGAGGCCTTGTCTAATATATCCTCCTTTCCACTGTCTAATGAAGATAGGAGGCGCTTTCCTCTTTGTGGCGTGGTGTCTTCTTTCTGAGACTGCATCAAAGGAGCATATTGACATTTTTGTGTTAGTAGGAAGTCTTTCCAAACCATCAAACCGTTTAAAGGGAAAAATGAAAACGAATTACGATGCTAGAGTGAATAAACACCCCACCCTTACAGGGAGGCGAAAAAATGTTACATTTTTATTTTCCAGTCCCTCTGTCGTGGGTGTGCCTGCATTTGGTAATCTCTCCGCCTCGGAGAAAAAAGGAAAAATTATATTCATTGATTTATTTTCAAATAATTTGTTATTTCCATTACTAAAATTCATTAGGACATAATTACAGAAAGACCCCTTCAATTCAAAATGCGTGCGTTATGGTATATGTTGCAATACTTTTGAGTAGGGAGGGTACTTCCCATTAACTGTGCAAATACTTCAAGTGGTTGACCTGTGACCCCGAGATTTGTTGTGCAGTCGCTATGTTACGACATGACACTAGTTTGTGCATCCTCTACAAGAAAGGTATAGACTCTGATACCAATTATACATTTATTCACTTTTTATTGTTTAATTTACCACCATACCACTGAATGTAACGTGATAATATCATGACATAATAAAATGCCTAGTATCAGATTATTTACTCTATAAACAAACTCTTAATCAAGAAATGCAGCATATTGTACACTGACCTGAGAGACTTCTGACAGTGTAGCCAGGGGGCGATGGGGCAGTTCGTCGCGTCAGTGCAGAAAGGCCCTTAGACGCGCTTGATTAAAAAACCCGTCAGTGCAGAAAGGCCCTTATGGGACACGCGCGTCAGTGCAGAAAGGCCCTTATGGAACACGCGCGTCAGTGCAGAAAGGCCCTTACAGGAACATGTGCGCGTGTACACTAACGGTATTCTACCACCTGTCTACTGCGGTCATGCGCGTGTTCCGTTACGGCCTGTGCGCAATGACGCGCACGTTCCATAAGGGCCCAGTAAGGGCCTTTCTGCACTGACGGGTTTTTTAATCAAGCGCGTCTAAGGGCCTTTCTGCACTGACGCGACGAGTTGCCCCTAAGATTTGACCCCCCCCCTCAAAAAAAAAAGAAAAGAAAAGAAAACGCGTGATGTAAAGCCGCCGCCTTCATTTCCTTGTTTTTTCTTCCTGTTGAAATATCTAGAGCAACGTATAGGCGCGGATTTAGATATATATTTTCATAAGCGTGGTGAGAATCATATTAAAATTTCCAGCGCGCTCTGCGCGCAAACTGCATTACACAGGTTAACATTTTTTCAGATTGCAACGCAAAATTGAATACTAGTCTTGGGTAAGTTTGATTTCTTTGCAGTGACTTGCGTAGATAATTTTTAAACATATTCTTGTGTTACGTAAGAATTTTTTTGATTATGTTGTCATGTTGGGGGATGCAGTGTTTGCCCCCCCCCAATTTTCGGCGCCCTATGCGAGCAAACTTGCAATAAGAAAAAATTGCAAAAGGGAATATTGTGGATACTAGTGTTCTGTACTATTACGTTTTAAAAATTGTTCAATATGTCTTGTTTGGAGGGGGGGGGTCGGAGGACACATTTTTTCGTGCAGAGCGTGTCGCAAAATTGAGCATTGTGCAAGTTTAATGTTTTTTAGTATCTTGGGTAGCTTTAAAACTTCCTTTTGGCAATTACGTTCAGAAGAAGTGTTAAACTTTCAGATTTTTTTTATTCGGGGGGGGGCGGAAGGAGGGGGGAGGGCAGCAAAACATTAACAATTTATGAAGAGCTGGCAAAGCAAGAAGCGCTAAATCACTTAAATCGTGAAAAAATAAGTTATTAGGCATCAGTATATGAGTAAACCACTTTTTACTTACATAATAAACATTGGGGCGCTGAATTGCACAAAATAATGCACCAATTTGTGTGTTTTAGTTTCATTGTCCCAATAGGGGCATGTTCAACTGACCGGCAAAGAAAGGTGGCTTTCCCCCCAAAATTCAGACAAGAAGGATTTAGCGCGCTTTTGCTTGCCAGTGCTTGGCATATATGTCACATGAAATATTTTAATGGGCGTGGTTAAAATGTCAAAACTTGTTCGCGGCAACACTGTAAAAAGTAACAATCTTCTCTTTCATGCAAAGGCGTGCCGCAAAAGTTAGTATTGCGTATGTTAGCCGGGCATTATGTTATAAGAATTTTCAAGCTGTTTTCTTTTTTTTTACAATCCGGAGCAAAAACGAAGTATGCTGCTCCGCAAATATAATTCATCGACGCCGGCCCGGATCGCATGCCTGCACGCGCGACGCACACACACACACACACAGTCGACAACGCAGCACGCCCCACACACACACACACACATACACACAACGAGGTTGGGCCACACACACACACACCAAATCCTCAGCACAGCACATACACACACACACAACGGCAACAACACACCGACACACACGCGCATGCGAGCGAACGCAGTCAGACGGCACACAAACAACACTCAGCAGCACGCACGAAGCACACACACAACACCCACATACAACACACTCGCACACACACCGACACACCACACACACAACACACACACACAACACACACTTCAACACACGACATACACACAAGCACGGAGTATGCGAGGCAGTTGGGGAACACCGACGACACACCACACAAGACACACACCACCCACCCACACACACACAACACACACACACACCCACAAGGTCACACAACACAACCACACACACCAACACACACACAGCACACAGACACAGCACATACATACAGACGAGCGTGCACAGCAACACTGTTATACAGACACAACAGGGCGCCACGCAATAATCAGGTAGTGTGTTTTTTTTCTAAAGGGGTGCGTATATAGGCGGAATCGGAGCACTAGCACAGCAACAGGCAGCACACACACAAAACGCCGCCGGCGGGAGAGGACGCCGGCCAACACGGGCACATACACACACACAGATCACACACACACATAGCAGATCACACACACGGGAGGGTTTGCGAGGGAGTAACAGACACAAGCACACACATACACAACATACACATCCCTAGTCAGCAGAACACACAACACACACATACACACAGGGCACACAGACCACAGAGCACACCACACAGACACAGAGCACACAGACCAACGACAAACACACACATGACCGACACACACATACAGCATATGGGACTGCCTGTTTACTGTTTTCAGTAAGATACAAATAGAACTAAGAGCAAATCTGCACATTTTTTAAAGTGAAAAATGCAAAGTTTCTCACACCCATATGCCTCCGTCATCGCGCTCATGTTGTTTATGTTTTAGGCCTGGTCGTACATAACTCTAATTTTACTAGCACCAAGATGGATGAATTTTTAAAAGCTCACAACTAAATGGCAGAGGTCCCTAGTTAAGCGCAATTTTTTAAGCACATTCTGCATGGAGGATGATCCTCATCAGCGTCTTCCAGCAAGTAACGACAGACCTCCCAAAGACTATAATATTCGTCAAATTATGCCAAAATTACAATCTACAAAGTAAGGAATAGGAACTAATTCCATTTAAAGAAGCCAAAATTTCAGATTTTGAAAGGAAGTGTATAATATACCCCGCAGACTGGCAACAGAAAACAAATTTACATTCGATACCCCTATGCAGTAGCCAATGCAGAAAAGAGAGTGTTTACATGGGAGTGTTACTGCCGCACATTACGTATAGGCGGGTTTAAAAATTCATGGCGGACTATGTACGTTACGCCAGCTGCCACATTACGTTTAAATGTAGCATGACATTGCATCGCCGAGGAAGGGCCCGGGGGAAAATTCCGCAAATGGCTGTCAGATATCGAATCGGTAAGTTTGTATTTACGTTTCATTATGTTTCGCGACATAATTATTTTATCTAGTTGTACATTAAATTGGCATACTATAACCAGCATTCCGAAAGCAAATTTGTTGGTGTAATAATGAGCAAGCAAGAGTGTGGGGGTCCTTCCTGACGCTTAATCAAGCCTACCTGGGGTGGCTTAGTGACCGCGTATGTGATTTACGATATGCTACAGATACAACTCGAAATTTGATCAACTATCCTTGCGGATAGTACATGGGTGTCTATTAATGTCAGAAAAAATGCAACTTAAAACATGAAATCTGCCAAAAGATCCATTTACTGTGGGTAATTGGATAAAAATTCAATCATACACAAATGAACAGCTGGTGACATCGGGGAGAAGTGCATCGCAGGTTGAGACGAAATGCGTACGCACAGTGTTTTATTTTCTCATTGCATTCACCCGCAATTTTAAGACCTACAACGGAAAATTGGAGTACAGTTAAGCAACAGAGCGGGGAACCGCTGTGTATAATTTTTTTTCTTGGGTAACCGCAGCTTCGGGATATAGTGAGCGTTTATAAACGTACCATTGCGCGACCGCTGCTGGTGAATATCAACAGTCTTGTTGTTAGTTACGAGTTGCCAGTGGAAAAAAAAAAAGTTATTTTTATGTTTAAGAAGCTCATTCCTATAAAGCAAAAGTCTTAGAATTTCCTTTCTATATTGTATCATCAGACTCAGATTGTTGACGGCTAGGCAGTTCCACCTATCCATACCCATCCACGATGAGTGCGGCCCATGTTCCGCAGCGTTCAGCCATATGTACATTGGAGACTGTTGGGTCTCTCACGAGTACTACCAAAACGAAACCTTGAACGCAGTGGTTCCGGGGAAGTAAGAAGCAGCTAAGTCTAGAATTAAAATGGGAAAATGGTGTTACTCTTGTGGGGCCACCATGGTCAAGTGTTCACTTTTAATTCGCGAGGAATGGAGTGCAGTGACATGGTAAAAGGCATGTATGTTATCGGATTAGTCGTGCGCATT
Source organism: Eucidaris tribuloides (assembly GCA_001188425.1). Classification (NCBI taxonomy): domain Eukaryota; kingdom Metazoa; phylum Echinodermata; class Echinoidea; order Cidaroida; family Cidaridae; genus Eucidaris; species Eucidaris tribuloides. The sequence goes on along the minus strand of JZLH01S0025146.1, from coordinate 45,405 downwards.
TATCTGTTGCGGGCTAGTTGGAAAAAAAAGCAAAACAAGAAATGTGTAGCAGAAACAAGGAGCTAAGGGTGAAAGCAAAAGGGGCTGAGGACACAGCAACCTTTACTTTTGGACGGCAAAATCTTTGGAGATGGTCAGGGTCATACGTCAATGAAGCTAATTTTCACAAAATTAATGTCGCTTCACCTGTAACGTAGTGTGGGTAGAGATTGTGTTATGGATTATACGTGTGTGCTAAAAAATAGATTGTGCAAGTCAAAGGGTGTCCTGCGTTAGGGTAAGAATAGAGGGAACATTTATGTGAAGTCATGCTTACATGCACCGGCATCAAGGCATAGTCTGTAGCTGTCCAAATGCCGTTTGTTCTGTTCAGTTTGCGCTTTGTTTTGAATCGCTGAGACATGTTCAGTTTAACACGAAAGGTTAAAATCGCAAATGTGGCACTTTTAGCTACAGCCAATAATAGCATCAGGACCCTCTTCCCAGGTAAAAATGACACAATTTGTGATTCCGCCGTTTGTATTTTACAAAACGATATCTCGAGAATCAAAAGACAAGCAAATTCAACAAAACAAACAGCATCTTAAAGCTAGAAGTTGGCCGCCTTAAGGGTTGCACGTTAACATGTGTCCACAGTTTTTCTAACTGTCAAAGAGGAGGCGCTTTTCCTTTGAACAATTTTTTGTGACTGTTTTGGCCAGAATGTCTCAAAAAAATTGCAAGTGAGCGCCCCCTCTTCACAGCAATGAGACAATACCCTGTGACATGATGCTTATCATCACCGTAGAAAAGCGAAGTTTTAGCTTTCAATGGCCATTTGATTTTAGTTCAATTTGCTTGTTTCAATCTCAAGATATAAATGTAACAACAGAATGGTGGAATCACAATTGTGTCAATTTACAAGCGAATTGAACCAAACTAACGTATTTGAAAAGCTTATCTAAAGACTATGCTCCTGACGATGATGTTAACATCATGTCACGAGAGTATTTCTTATTGCTCAAAGAGGGTGGTTTTTTCACTTGCAGCAGTTTTTTTGAAGAGCACACTTTAAATTGGTGAATGTGAATCTGAGAACTTTTTATTCAGAGCATGGTGAGTTATTATGGCGGATTTTTATGAATATTAATGGAGGTAAAAAGTCTTGAAACAGAGGAGTCCTAGAATATAAGTGCGCACTATAACCTTTTTTCAGAAATAAAAACCAATTTTTTTTGGGAAAATATGTATTCTATCTTTAATTTGTGCTGCAGTATAGTGAAATGAAAAATATTTAAAAGAAGAATTTAGTGTGAAGCGCACTCCTTTTAACTCTTTTTAGGAAAGTCTGTTTTAAAAGTATTTATAAATACCAAATATGATAGAAAGATGTTCAATCAAAAAGAATCTTGGCAAGCGAAGTGCACTCGGAACTTTTTTTCAAAAATGAAAAGGAACCTTTGTTTGGAAATGTCTGTTTGCTTTTGCATCTATTAAACAAGTGATAAGTCTATTTTGAAAGTATTTATGGGTATAATTAATGTAAAAACAGTCTTCAAACAAAAGATTGTTAGAGTGAGGCACAGTAGAACGATTTTTTTTCAAAACTGTATTTTTCTTTTCGGCAAAGTCTCTGTTGAAGTAGCTTATGACAACAGTTTTATAGAATCGTCTTGCAAACAGAATAATCTCAATGTACTTACAACTGTTTTCAAAGCTGGAAACTAAGTTTTATTTGGGTATGTCTTTACAAGTTTTGGTTAGTTTTTTGTAATTATATTATCACTAATTGCAGACAAAATGTTTTCTGGTTTTAGAGTCTATCCATAGTTGTTCATGAAGCCGTCACAACCTTTTTATTGATAGTTTCCGCATTAATTTTCTTAACATTAATTTTGGTAGGATTAACAGGTAAAACTTTTGGTTTAATAGGGTAAGATCAACTGAACTATAAGAGGCTGAGAAAAAGTTATAAAAAAGAAAACGCCGTTTCAAGTGACATGGACGCAGAATCTGAGACATGCGAGATCATTTTGCTGTTAAAGAAAATATCTGCATATAGTTGTTATCTTTTTTTTGAGACTTTCCTAGAATTATAGACATGGCATTGCTTTCGCAAGTTTTGAAGACAGTTGTATTTTATCAGTCGTAAAGGCCTTATTGGTCAAATTTACGGTTACGGTTTATATTGTGTCATTAAAGGTATTGCTAACATTTACCACGAGTTAAAAAATCTGAGGGGCTAGCATGATTCCGCCAGTGCTCGGCCAGTGTCTTTGATGAGGTGCTAAAAATGAAGCCCGGTGTGAAAAAATTGTAATTTCAAAATGATTATTTAGTGGCTTAAAAAGTGAAAATCGTAAGTTGACGCAGAATTCACTTGCCCATATTCCAGCCCATAGACTTTACTGTGTGTACAACCGTGGGTTAATAAAACTCGCGCCCCAGTTTTATATGTTTATTCATGATATAACTTGCCATTGGGCAGTGTAACTATCACAAACTTTTGTATTCTAGGGTGTTTATTTGTCGCATTTGAACACCACTATGTAGCTGACAGATATCAAGTTTGACAATTTTTTAAATTGAAGCTCCACAATGTTAGCCTATCACTTTAAGCATATTTGTAAAGTAGTAAATTTACATTATCTTCGAAGAGAACAGTTCAGTTCATATTGCGCATATTCATTGGCATTAAACTTTTGAGTTACATGCATTGACAATAAAATGTCTCATGTGTTAAATTTTTGTAAGTTATTTGTGCTTGTCCGAATCCTCATAACAATCTTCATTGATCTACAAACATGCAATTCATTTGTCTAGAGTTTATCAATCTGAACGTATATTCGTTGTGGCACTGACTGCAACTATTTGCTCATAGTGTAATGTTCGTGACTTGCTAAAACGCTACTTAATTGTAACAAGTTTTCTTCGCAAATTCACGCTAAACTTCGAGAACAGATTACAAAATTAAGAGAAAAACTGGATTAACTGAGTCGTATAATTAAGGGGAGCTTTTGGCTTATTACTTGCTTAAAAAATAAATTGCTGGCTAAACATTGGTAAGGTAATGTACAAACACGGCACCGTAGGGAATGTTGGTGAGGAGCATGTAAAATTGACAAATGAAGTATAGTCTTTCAGTCGTATTACTAACGAATACAATCCTTTCCCATTTGTAAATTCATGGGGTAAATCATATATCAGAGAATGTAAGTCATTCAAATTGTTGTCTGACAGCAGAAAAAGGGGCACATATGTTTGGTGTGTGTGCATGTGTGCTTGTTTGTGTGTGCGTGGGTGTTTGTGTGTGGTGTGTGTGTGTGTGTGTGTGTGTGCTGTGTGTGTGTGTGTGTGTTGTGTGTGTGTGTGTGTGTGTGCTATCTTGTTTAATACCGCAAAGTTTGCGAAATAGGATATTTCTTTGGGGGCAATCAAGCAGACCATTGCGGGGTTTCTTTTGGTGCGAATGACTGATTATTTTTTGTTTGTATTTTCTTTGCTGTTTTTTTCCCAGTGACAAACGAAAGGTAGCTATTTATGCTAAATCATTTAAATTGTATGTCAATTTTTAAAAAGATACGAATGAGAGGGAGGAAGAAGGGAGATGTTATTGAATTTTATTAGCACGGTAATTTTTTTTTAATTATTTTTTTTGGGGGGGGGGGTAAATAAGGGCTAGGATAGCAAGCATGCGTAGTCTTTACTTTTTATATAGCTGAGAGCAGACAATTATTTAGCCCGGGGTAGCCCATCAATTGTATTGATAGGCAGATTAGAAAAGCACATCAGCAAGCTGGAAACAGAATAAACTTATTTTGTTTTGGGTATTTTTGTTGGTTTTTGTTGTTGTCTGTGTCGTCTGATAGTAACAGCTGTTTATATATTTGGTAAGGAAAACGGCCAATTTAAATGGTGGTAATGTATTAAATTGAAAAAAATACATTTGGTAAAGCAGCGGTTGGCCTTACATAATCATCATTATCATCAGCCAACAATAATATAATTATTACAACGGCCATTTCAAATCCTACCAAAAATGATCTTGTCCGTAACAACATGTATAGTACTAGAGAGAGTAGCACTGAAGGTTATTAGGTACGCGCACCCCATCACGGTCCGCTGTGTTTTTTTTTTGGGCTGCAAGGCAGTCTGCATTGGATCAATAGCAACGGAATTTTCCGACACATTGCAAAATATATGTCTTGCCCATTTTCACGGTCCCGAAGACCAATGTGTGTGCCAAATTTCCATGAGAATTGGTCAAAACTGGGGGAAGTAGTTCATCCTCAGGACTCTTACATGATTTTATTGATGAAATATGGTCGTTACCAATGACAAAACACAATTTCTTACACATTCAAAGATATAAAGTATCTTGCACATCTCGCTCAAGAGCGCAATGTGTGTGCCAAATTTATCATAGAGCTTCGATCAAAACTAAGGAAGATGGTTTGAAGCGCGCTATGTTTTTACCATCATTTTTTGCCATGATAGGCCGTTAATCCAAATGGTAACGCAATTTACTGGCAGCACTTCGGAAATTGGGTCTGGCAACTCTCGCCGCCAAAACTATTATGTGTGTGCAAATTTTTATTAGGCAATTGGTCAAAAACTAAGGAAGTAGTGTGATCGCGCAGAATTAGACAGACGCTCCCGACCGTACGCTGATTCCAATACCGCCTTTCAAACTTCGTTTGCAGAGGTATAAATTAAATTAAACTTCATAATATCTATTAAATAATGGCTTGACGGTAAAATCTATATTCTACACGTAAAATTTAAAAATTTCACATCAAATGGGAGAAGATGTACATATCTACTGAAATGCATTCAGAGGCGTCGAATCCATGTTTTGCATAGGGGGGGGCCGATCAGGCACCCACACGCCATGAAAATATTGGGGGGCAAAAGCATAATCGATTTGCCCCCCCCCAATAATTTTAGAGACGAAGCTGAAAAAAAAAAATCATAAATAATAGCCATTGGCAAATATTATGTATTTATGAAAGCATATGGAAAGATCACTATAAAACATTAAACACGGCATAAAAATACTGTTAAACATACAAAATTGTTCATTTTTTTTCGAGATGGCGCTTTGCGGCGCAAAAACTTTGCTTTACGCATTTGGCGCGATAGAGCGCGCCGAAAATATTTGAGGCATTTTTTCAACTTTTGCACCCCCCCCCAATCCAGAAACATGGATCGACAGCTCTGGAAATCATATAATTCACTGACGGAGAAGACACCCCTTCCCACCGGCAAAAAAACACGAAAAAGAAAAAAAACGAATAAAATCACAAAAACAGTTTGTAAGTCATTGTTACTATTAACTGTCCACAGAATCGCAAAGAACCTCAATCTTCCTACAATGGGGAGGGGATTCTTACCCACCATTATCAACTACCGGTTCAGCTAACGACGGCCTGTGACACTCAAAGTATCGTTAATCGACCGCGTCGTGGCTGGTTATAGAAGTGTCGGAAATAGGGTGTGCGTTCAGATAACCCACAACGGTCAGGAACGTGTGTTTTGTTCCATGGGGAAAGGCGGACTGACGCAAATCGAATGATCAGTATTACAAAAAATATATAACGGCGTACGCAGTGTGTTTTTTTCTTGCGATTCCTGCCGGCAATTTTGGGATGCGCAGTGGAGAAATTTGGATGGGTACAGTTCAAAGAGCAGTGGGGAAGAGCGGTTCTAGGGTGACAAAATCTTAACATTGTGTAAGCCACGTGTGGGGTATGCTACGATCGAAACCTACCATTGCGTACGGGCCGCTGCGGTGAATATCAACAGTTCAGATTATTGAAAGGTGAAAAACCGCGAATTTGTTGCTACCACTGGGAGGGGGATAACTACGCAGCGCGCGCTAGAGCGCGCGAATGTGTGTGTGTGTTGTGTTGTTTTGCGTTTGCATGGCGAATTTGCTAGGTAAAATTATATGGTTTTGGTTGTAAACATGCGATTTTTTTTTTTGAGCTTAGCTCGCATTCTTGCTCACATACAAAGAATTTATACTTTCGTGGTCGGTGCCAGCACACCAACAATCTAGCTTAGGGCTACATTTTGCAACATACAGCATGAGTGATTGTATATTCTGTATTATAGAAAAATAATGGACTCAGGGGCGTAGGCTGGATTTGGGCTACGGGGAAGGTCACATACTTGGGGAGGTGGAAACTAAATTGACATGGGGAGGTGGCACATCTGTTTAGGGAGGTGGATCTAAAGTTGAGTAAGTCAGACCGGTTTTTTTTTGAAAAAGGGACAGTAAATAAAGTGGTGGCAAATTTCATTTTTCTGGGCGCAAGGGGCGGAACTCTATGGCTCATGCGGGGGGGGGGGGGTGACACGATGACACCAGTGGAGCACCCCCCCAGCCTAACGCCCTTGGACTGAAAAATGTAGAATTTTTCGCGGTGAACCGATTTATCGAGCAATTGCGCCTGTATTTTGGCATATGGACACAATTTGTTGGGAGACACCCAGTATCTGAAACATCACTGAGATCACACATCCTGAATACACTAACACTATTCTTAATCATTAAAGCTGTTTTTAAAAAGAGCGATAATACAACCAAAATATGTCCAAATTGCACGATTAACTGTATCAAAATTCAAAGCTGCTACAGTGGGAGGGAGACACTCCTCCCCTCTCACACGCTTCGCGTCGCTCGAACACACCGCTTCGCTGTACCCAGCGCGTATTTTGAGTTAAAAATGGTTTTTCTATAATCATGAAACCGAATAAGTTTTATTATTGGAAAAATAAAAAATTTATTTGAAAAGAAATTAATAATATTATTTCTCCATTTCTTCTCCAAGGCGAAGAGATTATAAATGCAGGCCGCACCCACGAGAAAGGAGCTGGAACATAAACATTTAACATTTTTTCGCCTCTGCTATAGCGGGTGGGGTGTTAACTCGCACCTGATCGTAATTTGGGGTTTCATATTACCAGTATAACGGTTATGATGATTTGGAAAGAATTAACAAAACAACAAAAATTTCGATATGTTTCCTCTGAAGCGTCTCAGAAAGAAGACCAATAGCCCGCGAAGAAGAAGCACGCATCCTATCTTCATTAGACAGTGTAAGGAGGATAAGGCTAATGATTAAAAAATTAGTCTTATCCCCACGTCATTATAATCCAGTGTACTGAAAAATCACATGACAGTAAATTTCAAGGATAATTTGGCAATAATAAATCACGCTTAAGAGTTGGGAAACGAATGATAAATAATAACTTTAAAGAGGTCTTGTCTGAAATATCGGGCGTATGCCTCCTCACGGCACTTTTTAAAGGATAAACTGGAGCGCTCTCTTCTTCACCGGATGTGGTCTTTCTTTCTGAGACCGGCTTCAAGAGGAACACATTGGCATTGTTTGGATTGGTAGAAGTTCTTTCCAAACCACCAAACCATTTCACGGGAATATGAAACGCAAATTACTATGGTAATGTGAATTTACACCTGCCCCCTAGAGGAAGCGATTCTTTGTTATGCCTCGCGCCAACGAGTTCCCGGAGGCATTGTTTTCGGGTTGTCCGACGGTGGTCGCGACCGTCCGCGCGTTCGTCCACTCCGTGCTCGGCGTTACCGTTTTCTACGTTAGCCGCGATAACTTAAGAAGCTACCGATCGGTTTTCATGTAACTAGGACGCAAAAGTATGGTACTATGAGGCAACCATAATGAACTGATTAGATTTCTGGAGGCTGAAAGGTGCAAAGGTACAACAGGTCAGCACGGGCTTAAATAAGTGTGATTTGACTCATTACTGTGATAACTTGAGTATGAATTTGAACTGGTCGCGATTTTGATTATAATAACTTGGGTGAAGTATGTATTTTAAAGGCACGGCAAATGAAATTGATTGCGGTTTTGGAGTTATACAGTGCAGAAGTTCAAAAGGAATCAAAAGGCCTACATGTCCAAATTGAGCTCATTGTTTGCGATAATTTTAGAACTGCTTTTATATTATTACATGTAACTTGTCGAAAGGTTCACATGGGCTTTTTTAATCTCATATAGGTCTTGCTACCATAGGTACTTGAAGCTTTATCCAATTATTGATGAGGTGCGGACTGCAGAAGCAATACCCATTGAGACTGCGCGCAATTCGAATGGCTCTAAGTTTTTATAATGTTTTTTTTGCCAGGTTCACACTTTCGATCTATCAAATACTGCGATTAAGTACGATCAAGCCAATTTTAGAACCCTTTCGGTCTAAGTTCGGCCTGTGACATCGTTGAACTGAATTGGCTACTAACCTCGAAGCATATTTTTAAGCATAGGTTCACAACTGTGGTCTGTCAAGATCGATCAGAGCGCCGATCAAGCAATATTATAACACTGCTTTTGATCAAGCTCGACAAAGGTAAATGAGTAGCGTTCACACTGGATGCATGCCAGGTCTAAACAACTCGATCAAGGACGCCGATCTGGCTTAATGTTAAGCTAGGTTCAGCAAACTAGCCGATCAGACTAGCCCAACTCGATCAGACCCGATCAGAGCCAATATTTGGGCCTGGTCGGTCACGCTTGGCAGAAGAGTAATTGGGATAATGCTATATTTTGGATCGAAGGGTGATCGACAAGCCGCTCTGGCTTCCATACGTCGAACGAATTTTTTAGGTGGTCAAAAAATATCGAGTAGGTAACCAGAAACGATGTCGATCAAAGGCAGACGGGGGCCGAATCATTGGTAAATTGAAGCCACCGATATACCGGCCGAACTGGACCGAAAAGGCGCAAACTGGCTTGATCGGGGCCTCATTGAGGCAGTCGTTGAAGTATGGCAGATCGGCAGATGTGAAACCTAGCATTATGCTAGGTCACACTGGCGCGATTCATGCCAAACTCGATGGCTACATCTACATAGATCGTGCCCCGTCTGGCCTTGATTGACATCGTTCTGGTTACATACCGAATAAGTTTTGACCGCCAAAAAAACATTCGAGTAGGGAGCCAGCAACGTTAGTTGATCACCAGAACTCGGCAGATCAAGGGTAGATTGACGCACGCGATTACCTTGCCGAGGCGAGACAGACGAAGGCCCCAATATTTGCCTGATCGGGCTGATCGCGATGACAGATCAGGCAGTGTAAACCTAGCATTAGGCATGGTAGAGTCAAAGCTCTGCAAGGTATTCGGGCCAATCTACCCTTAGATGCAGGATGATCACGAACAGAATATACGCTGCTGGCTCCCCACTGCGAATGTTTTGAGGCAGTATTCAAATGCTCGAGTTAGGTGACGCAGAACGATGTCGATCAGCAGCAAGACGGATGGCCGATCATTGTAGATTGAGCCGCAATTACACGGCGGGCCGAACATAGACCGAACAGGCCTAAAATTGGCTTGATCGGCCGCTCATCGAATTTGGCGATTCGGCAGTATGAACGTATTATAGCAAAATCGGGTTCAAATCTTCCTTGAGATCAGGGTGGTCGACAAAACGCGTCAGAACTCCTTATTTCGAATGTTTTTGGGCACGCTCAAAATACTCGCTCAGCGGTAGTTGCGATAAACGTGCTTACATGCACAGCCAATGTATTCGTTAGTATTTCTTTCTGTTTGCTTAATCGTCCCAGCCGTAAGTTGCAAAAACACGTCCACGCTTCATCAGTTGCCACAACGAATGATCAACGCACACTTAGGCGTCAAAAGTATCGAAGACTCTGTCACAATTATTACGTGTGTCTAACATGTTTCGGAAATGAGGTGGATACGTTCGCAGGCTACGTTGTTAGTCGTTGGTAGGCAGTTAAGGCCACCGCACCTAGCCACTACTTTTGTCGTACGACTGCACCGACTTGGATCCGAAATAAAAAAACAAAGCATATATTTCGCGTACCAATCAACGTGTACGAAATTTATTTGCGGATGCCAAATCGTGCAGTCGTACACAAAAAGTCGTGTAGTGAGCGGAGGCCTTTAGACATAATGTTGTAGGCCTCTTCGTCAAGTCGTTGGGATTCACGTGATAGAACGCGCTGCCCAACTTTTGAATTTTGGAATCCTGATCAAAATTTGGAGCGTGCTGATTAACTTCCATCGACTTTCGGCCGACGTCCGTCTGAGCGTCCTTGACGCTAGATCTACCGTTGGATGTAAAACAGTGCTCGGTAACAGATAAAGCGAACTATGATGCGGTTTTTTTTATTTGACCGTCACAGCAAGCATCCTTGAGTGTTCCATATCATCATTATCACGCTGGGGCACCCGCTGTCACTCGTACCTGGCGCTAGATAGCGAATTTACGTCATAAGTTTTAACACACAATATTGACCTAGAATTTGAGGGCGTGCTGATGCGTGCTTGAGGGCATGTTTGGGCCTTTGAACCAAATTTACGTGGAACCGAACAAAGCATTTAACGCACTAGGCATACGTTGGCTTTAGAACTAAGGCACATCCATATAATTCGCGTTTTACAAAATGCAAATTCGTTTTTCAAATTTGCCATTCTTCCGGGCGATTTCGCGCTGTTAAGCTTCAAATCGCGCATATCAACGACCCATATAGTACATAATATCTTGCATGATTAGCACTCGGGCTGCAGTGAAATGAAAGGCAGCGCGTGTCATAGTAGTGTCGCAGACGGTTCGGGCCTGTAGAGGGACGTTTGCTAAGGGTGCATTTAAAAGTTAGCCCGAATGATTGCAATGGTATTATCTTAGTTATAGAAAGCATCTATTTTAGGACATTTTGATATTTGTTTATTTTGTAATATGTGACTTTAGCCGAATTTTAAAGGTTATTACTAATCAGGCGCATTCTTATGATTCCCCGATTTTCCTGCGGTTATACACTTCGCCATTTCCTAGTGATCGAGGACGATTTTTCGTCCATTTTCCGTATCGCGGAAATAATGGAGGCCATTACTCTAGACGACTAATGTCTAACAGGGCCGTAACATATGGGCTGCTCATATATGGGTCCAATATATGACGTAGATATCGGCCACATGTTCCCCAAGACTTCAGCAGACCAATTTATTGTAGGCCGCTATTGTATTCATAACGGGTGTGAATTACCACTTAGATGCGCATAATTCAGCAGCATGAGGAACATGAAAAATAATGCGAGTCTCTGCATTGGATTTTGACAGCCACAAATCAGAAGACCGATATTTTAAAGGACCGTCATAAGAGGTGTTATAAAAATAGCTTTGATTGGCGTCTGTGGATCTTGTTTATGTCGTATCATCACAATAATGTAAGTAACAATGTGAAGACGATGATAAACATGTGTATTGCCTGCAGTGCAGTTTTGCGGTAGGCCAATAGACAGAAAATTGAGTAATTTCACTGACGCACAATGTGTGCTGAAAGTATTTTTTTTATTGGATATCTACGGTCTGGTTACCCCTACATCTATCATTTTAAAACAATCATAAGAAAGAACATGAAAGAAATAATGTTATTGCCTACAATGAGATTCTAGGACAGGCCAATACATAAATAGGATATTTTGATGACGTCAACGGGACTGTTTTGAAACTTTTATTGTTTTCGATTCATATAAAGTTACCACTTGACAGCACATAATTATCAAGAGCAATATTTTACGCCTAAAATTCAGTGAATGATGAAATTTTTGTTCGCCTCTTTGAAGCCATTCTTGCCACTGGGGCCATGGGTCCGGGGCAGTCCACGCTGAACCCAGATGGGCGCCAGATGATGTTAGGTCATACCCGATATGGTTATACCCATCAGTAGGCAGCATAATGGCTATTAAGTTGGTCAACTAGAAAAATTAATGATGCCGCATTGAGCCATCCATATGGGAGCACAAGTATATGTTTTTGACACCATGTTGGGTTCTAAGTGGAGGCTTAGGGGCCACATGGGTTTTGGCAATAGGGAGCATCACTATGGGCGCAAATATTGCCGCACGATAAAAACCTGCGCATGGGGCCTAGATGACTTTGGCATATCGGGGACGCTAAACGGCTACCAGACACACCCTATTCCTCAGCAATATGTGTAGGCATTCGTAACAGGGCGTAATCAAAACTAATGGGAATAGATCTTGGTCAGAGCCAAGAGATATTCTGAAGCGAACACGCATGTTGCAAACATTTTTGGAAAAGAAAATAAAATCTAGAAAGCCATTGCTTGATCAGTAAATTTTGAAGAAGAGTCCAGAATTTTATCAAATTAGACAAAGCTGTAGTATTCTAAAGTTGTTTTTTCATTTAAAAGTGAAGATATCACCCGGGGGGGGGGGGGGGCAGTCAAATATAGATGCTGTACACATGCGTGACCAAAATTTATTTCCAGAAAACCCCCTAAACAAGTTTTCTCTGTGTGGCAAAATAACCACCCTAAACAAGTTTTTTTTTGCGGAGGCTTCATTTGACACATATTTGCCGCCTAAACGAAGTTGTGCGGCCAGAAATATAACCCCTAAACAAGTTGTCGCCAGAATATAACCCTAAACAAGTTTTGTCTACTTGCTAAGCAATTAGATTTGAATAAGACAAAAGCTTTGGGGAAAACATACGCCGAAAGACGTTTTGGCAGTTTTAAAAAAAAAGCTTGGAAAATAAACAACATACCGGCTAAAATACGTTTGACGCCCAGTGTTTTGACGCAGTCCTTTCAAAAACCACCCTTTTTTGGGAAAATCTGTGTTTTTGATACCCTTAAACGAGTGCACTCGCGTCGCCGGGGGCTAAAACTGTAAAAAACACCGTACCTTTAAACGCGTTATTTTTTTTGGGTCCACGCATGATGTAAAGCAGGCAATAAATTTTGACATGCCCCGCCCACGGGTGTTTACAACATGCCTATCTCACCGTCACAAAATGATCTGGGATAGTATCACCCGCCAACAGAATTACGTCCAATTAAGGTAAGACTAAAAATGGCCCTAGACTAAGATCAAGTTTACGTACTATGAATGATGTGCGTTGATCACCCTTTCGTGCGCGGTGCCAGTAGCGTTAACGGCAAAAGTGTCACATATCATTTTCGTGCTCATGATCCTGTTGTAGTCATTTCGCGCTGCACTGGAACGCATGCCAAGTCCTGCGTGTTTTCGCAACGATGGCTATTGGTACTACGTACACACACTCATAATTAGATACACAGCGCTAATACGCACAGATATTTGGCAATAACCGCTCGAACTTTGATTCAGATTAGATTACTTATCTAAAGAGGGCGGCTGTCCATGCTGCTGCCACTATGCAAAAAATCGCTCGTCGATTTTTGCAAAGGAATTTTAAACACTTATTTACTAGTGACATACATTGGATAATATTGAATGTTTCGTGTAATTAAAGTCCGTGTCTACACGTTTCGAATTAAACCCAGGGGGTTTACCGGCAGGTTCTTAGAGTCCTGCAGGAATAT
>JZLH01S0025146.1:12893-31470 GCA_001188425.1 Eucidaris tribuloides | reverse complement strand
ACACACACACACACACACACACAACACACACACACACACACACACACACACACACACACGACACACACACACACACACACACACACACACAGACACACACACACACTACACACCATACACACNCTACACACACACACACACACACACATACACACACACACAGACACAGACACACACACACAGACACACACACAGACACACACAAACACACACATAGACACACACACATACACATATTGGACTCCATGTTTACTGTTTTCAGGTAAGATACCAAATAGACTAAAAGAGCAACACTGCACATTTTTTAAAGTGAAAATGCAAAAGTTTCTCACACCATATCCTCCGTCATCGCGCTCATGTTGTTTATGTTTAGGCCTGGTCGGTCACATAACCTCTAATTTTACTGCACCAAGATGATGATTTTAAAACTCACACTAATGCAGAGGTCCCCTAGTAGCCAATTTTTTAACACATTCTGCATGGAGGATGATCCTCTCACGTCTTCCACAAGTAACCAGACCCTCCCCAAAGCTATAATATTCGTCAAATTATCCAAAATTACAATCTACAAGTAGGAAGTAGGAAACTAATTCCATTAAAGAAGCCAAATTTACAGATTTTGAAGGAAGTGTATATATACCCCGCAGCTGGCAACAGAAAACAAATTTTTCATTCGATACCCCTATGCCAGTAGCCAATCAGAAGGAGTGTTACATGGGAGTGTTACTCCCACGCACATTACGTATGCGGGTTTAAAATTCATGGCGCTTGTACGTGACGCCAGCTGCCTTACGTTAAATGTACATGACATTGATCGCGAGGAAGCGGCCCGGGGGAAAATTCCCGCAAATGGCGTCAGATTCGAATCGGTAAGTTTGTTTACTTTTCATTTGTTTCGCCATATTATTATTATTCTATTGTACATTAAATTGGCATACTATAACAGCATTCCGAAGCAAATTTGTTGGTGTATAATGGCAAGCAAGAGTGGGGTCCTTCCTGACCTTATCAAGCCTACCTGGGGTGGCTTAGTCCCGCGTACTGTGATTTACGTATGCTACAGATACCCCGAAATTTGTCACTATCCTTGCGGATTAGTCATGGGGTGTCTATTAATGTCAGAATCAAATGACAACTTAAAACATGAAATCTCCAAAGAATCCATTTACTGTGGGTAATTGGATAAAATCAATCTACACAAAAAATGACAGCTGGTGACATCGGGAGAAGTCATCGCAGGTTGAGACGAAATGCGGTTACGCAGTGTTTTATTTTCCTTGCATTCCCCGCAATTTTAAGACCACAACGGAAAATTTGAGTTACAGTTAACAACAGCGGGGAACCCTGTGATAATTTTTTTCTTGGGTAACCCGCTTCGGGATATAGTGCGTTATAAACGTACCATTGCGCGACCCGCTGCTGGGTGAATATCAACAGTCTTGTTGTTAGTTACGAGTTGCCTGGAAGTATTTTTTATGTTTAAGCTTCATTCCTATAACCAAAGTCTTAGAATTTCCTTTCTATATTGTATCATCAGACTGCAGATTGTTTGACGGCAGGCGTTCCACCTATCCTACCCATCACGATGAGTCGGGCCCATGTTCCCGCGTTCAGCCAATATGTACATTGGAGACTGTTGGGTGCTCACGAGTCTACCAAAACGAAACCTTGAACGCAGTGTTCCGGGAAGAAGAAGAGCCAAAGTCTAGATTAAATGGGAAAATGGTGTTACTCTTGTGCCACCTCAGGTGTCACTTTTAATTCGAATGGTGCAGTAAACATGGTAAAAGGCATTATGTTTCGGATTAGTCGTCCATTTATCTGTTCGGCTATTGGAAAAAAAAAGCAAAACAAGAAATTGTACAGAAACAAGGACTAAGGGTGAAACAAAAGGGCAGGACACAAACCTTTTACTTTGGACCAAATCTTTGAATGGTCAGGGGTCATACGTCAATGAACTAATTTTCACAAAATTAATGTCCTTCACCTGTAACTATGTGGGTGAATTGTTTATGATTATACAGTGTGTCTCAAAAATAATTGTGCAAGTCAAAAGTGTCCTCTTAGGTAATGATAAGAACATTTATGTGACGTCATGCTTACATCACCATCAAGGGCATAGTCTTAGCTTTCAAATGCCGTTTGTTCTGTTCAGTTTGCTTGTTTTAATCCTGAGACATGTTCAGTTTAACACGAAAGGTTAAAATCGCAAATGTGCCACTTTTACTACAGCCAATAATAGCATCAGGCCCTCTTCCCGTAAAAATGACACAATTGTGATTCCGCCGTTTTGTATTTTACAAGATATCTCGAGATCAAAACAAGCAAATTCAACAAAACAAACAGCATCTTAAAGCTAAGAAGTTGCCCTTAGGGTTGACGTTAACATGTGTCACAGCAGTATTTTCTAACTGTCAAAGAGGGCGCTTTTCCTTTGAACAATTTTTGTGACGTGTTGCAGCATGTCTCAAAAAATTGCAAGTGAAAAGCGCCCTCTTCAGCAATGAGACAATACCCTGGTGACATGATGCTTACATCACCGTCAGAAGCGAAGTTTTAGCTTTCAAATGCCATTTGTTTTGTTCAATTTGCTTGTTTCAATCTCAAGATATAATGTAAACAACAGAATGGTGGAATCACAATTGTGTCAATTTTACAAGCGAATTGAACCAAACTAACGGTATTTGAAAGCTAAGACTATGCTCCTGACGATGATGTTAACATCATGTCACGAGAGTATTTTCTTATTGCCAAAGAGGGTGGTTTTCACTTGCACAGTTTTTTTGAGACACACTTTAAATTGGTGATGTGAACTGAGAACTTTTTATTCAGACATGTGAGTTTTCTGCGATTTTATGAATATTAATGGAGTAGAAAAGTCTTGAAACAGAGGAGTCCTAGAATAAAGTGCACTATAACCTTTTTTCAGAAATAAAACCAACTTTTTGGGAAATATGTATTTCTATCTTTAATTTGTGCTGCAGTATAGTGAAAATGATATTTAAAAAGAAGAAATTTAGTGTGAGGCGCACTCCTAACTTCTTTTTAGAAAGTCTGTTTTAAAGTATTTATAAATACAATATGATAGAAAGATGTTCAATCAAAAGAATCTTGCAGCGAAGTGCACTCGGAACTTTTTTCAAAAATGAAAAAGGACCTTTTTGTTTGGAAATGTCTTTTTGCATTTTTGCATCTATAAACAAGTGATAAGTCTATTTTGAAGTATTTATGGGTATAATTAAGTAAAACAGTCTTCAAACAAAAGATTGTTAGAGTGAGGCACAGTCAGAACGTTTTTCAAAACTGTATTTTTCTTTTCGCAAAGTCTCTGTTGAAGTACTTATGACAACAGTTTTATAGAATCGTCTTCCAACAGAAAAATCTTCAAATGTACTTACAACTGTTTTCAAAGCTGGAAACTAAGTTTTTTTTGGGTATGTCTTACAAGTTTGGTTAGTTTTTTGTAATTATATTTCACTATTGGCAGACAAATGTTTTCTGGTTTTAGAGTCTATCCATTTGTTCATCCGTCACACTTTTTTTTGATAGATTCCAATTAATTTCTTAACATTAATTTTGTAGGATTAACAGGTAAAACTTTGGTTAATAGGCGTAAGATCACTGAACTATAAGAGGCTGAGAAAAGTTATAAAAAAGAAACGCCTTTCAAGTGACATGGACAGAATCTGAGACATCGGAGATCATTTTCTGTTAAAAGAAAATACTCATATAGTTGTGTATCTTTTTTTGAAAACTTTCTAGATTATAACATGCATTGCTTTCCAATTTAAGACATTGTATTTTATCAGTCGTAAAGTCCTTATTGGTCAAATTTACGGTTACGTTATATTTTGTCATTAAAGGTATTGGCTAACATTTACCACAGTTAAAAAAATCTGAGCTACATGATTCCCCATGCTCCCAGTGTCTTTGATGAGGTCTAAAAATGAAGCCCTGAAAAAATTGTATTTCAAAATGATTATTTAGTGCTTTAAAAAAGTGAAAATCGTAAGTTGACCAGATTCACTTGCCCATTTCCACCCATAGACTTACTGTGTGTACACCTGGGTTAATAAAACTCGCCCCCAGTTTTATTGTTTATTCATGTATAACTTGCCATTGGCAGTGTAACTATCCAAACTTTTGTATTCTAGGGTGTTTATTTGTCCATTTGAACACCACTATGTAGCTCAGATATCAAAGTTTGACAATTTTTTAAATTGAAGCTCCACAATGTTAGCCTATCACTTTAAGCTATTTGTAAACGTATGTAAATTTACATTATCTTCGAAGAAACAGTTCAGTTCATATTGCATATTCATTGGCATTAAACTTTTGAGTTACATGCATTGACAATAAAATGTCTCATGTGTTAAATTCTTGTAAGTTATTTGTCTTTCCGAATCCTCAATACAATCTTCATTGATCTACAAACATGCAATTCATTTGTCTAGGTTTATCAATCTGACGTATATTCGTTGTGCACTGACTGCACTATTTGCTCATAGTGTAATGTTCCGTGACTTGCTAAACCTACTTAATTGCAGTTTTCTCGCAAATTCACCTAAACTTCAGAGAACAGATTACAAAATTAAGGAAAAACTGGATTACTGAGTCGTATAATTAAGGGGAGCTTTTGCTTTACTTGCTTAAAAAATAAATTGCTGCTAACTTGGTAAGGTTATATGTACAACACGGCCGTAGGGAATGTTGGTGAGAGCATGTAAATTGACAAATGAAGTATATCTTTCAGTCGTTTACTACGAAATACATCCTTTCATTTGGGTAAATCATGGTAAATCATATATCAGAGAATGTAATCATTCAAAATTTGTCTGACACAGAAAAAGGGCACATAGTGTGTGTGTGTGTGTGTGTGTGTGTGTGTGTGTGTGTGTGTGTGTGTGTGTGTGTGTGTGTGTGTGTGTGTGTGTGTGTGTGTGTGTGTGTGTGTGTGTGTGTGCTATCTTGTTTAATCCCAAAGTTTGGAATAGGAGTAATTTCTTTGGGGGCAATCAAGCAGACCATGCGGGGTTCTTTTGGTGCGAATGACTGATTATTTTTTGTTTGTATTTCTTTGCTGTTTTTCCCAGCTGACAAACGAAAGGTACTATTTATCTTAAATCATTTTATTGTATGTCAATTTTTAAAAGATACGAATGAGAGGGAGAAGAGGGGATGTATTGATTTTTATTACACGGTATTTTTTTTTTTTTTTTTGGGGGGGGGGGTAAATTAAGCTAGGATACAAGCAGTGCGTAGTCTTTCTTTTTATTAGCTGGAGACAGACAATTATTTACCCGGGTAGCCCATCAATTTATTGATGAGCAGATAGAAAAGCACATCAGCAGCTGGAAACAGAATAAACTTATTTGTTTTGGGTATTTTTGTTTTTGTTGTTTCTTGTCCATCTGGGAATATACAGCTGTATTAATATTTGGTAAAAACGGCAATTTATGTGTAATGTATTAAATTAAAAAAAATACATTTGTAAACAGCGGTTGGCCTTACATAATCATCATTATCATCAACAACAATAATATTAATTTTACAACCCATTTCAAATCCACCAAAAATGAATCTTGTCCGGTAACAACAGTATAGTACTAGAAATATCACTGAAGGTTATTAGTACCCCACCCCCATCACGTCCCTGTTTTTTTTGGCCACAGTATGCCATTATCATAGCAACGGAATTTCCGACACATTCAAAATATATGTCTTGCCCATTTTCACCCCAAGACCAATGTGTGTGCCAAATTTCATGAGAATTGGTCAAAACTGGGGGAAGTAGTTCCATCCTCAGGACTCTTACATGATTTTATTGATGAAATATGTCGTTACCATGACAACACAATTTCTTACACATTCAAAATATGTATCTTGCACATCTTCGCTCCAAGACCAATGTGTGTGCCAAATTTCATGAGCTTCGGTCAAAAACTAAGGAAGTGGTTTGAACCGCTATGTTTTTACCTCTTTTTTGCCATGATATGCCGTTACCATGGTAACGCAATTTCTGGCACATTCGGAAATTGGGTCTGGCACATCTTCGCCCCAAAACTATATGTGTGTGGCAAATTTTATTAGCATTGGTCAAAAACTAAGGAAGTAGTGTGATCCGCAAGAATTGGACAGACCTCCCGACCGTACGCTGATTCCAATACCCCTTTCAAACTTCGTTTGGCAGAGGTATAATTAAAATTAAATTCCAAAGACATTAAATACATGCTGACGGTAAATCTATATTCTCAACGTAAAATTAAAATTTCACTCAAATGGGAGATGTACTCTACTGAATCATTCAGAGCGTCGATCCTGTTTTCATAGGGGGCGATCGCCCCCCCATGAAAATATTGGGGCAAACATATCGATTTGCCCCCCCCCCAATAATTTTGACAACTGAAAAAAAAAATCATAATATGCATTGCAAATATATGTTTTGAAAAGCATTGGAAACCACTATAAAACCATTAAACACGGCATAAAAATACTGTTAAACATACAAAATTGTCATTTTTTTCGGTGCGCTTTGCGCGCAAAACTTTGCTTTACGATTTGGCGCGAAGAGCGCGCCGAAAATTTTGGGCATTTTTTCACTTTTGCCCCCCCCCCCCAATCCGAAACATGGATCGACGCCTCTGGAATCATTAATGCACTGACGGAGAAGACACCCCTTCCCCCCCAAAAAAAAACACGAAAAGAAAAAAACGAATAAAATCACAAAACAGTTTGTAGTCTTGTTACTTTAACTGTCAGAATCGCAAAAGACCTCAAATCTTCCCTACAAGTGGGGGAGGGGTTCTTAGCCCACCATTATCACTCCGTTCCAGCTAACGGACGCCTGTGACACTCTATATCGTTATCAACCTTGTCGGTTATAGAATGTCGGAAATATTCGTTTCATTAAACCCACAACGTGTCAAAAATTCGTTTATTAGCCATGGAAACGGACTGACAAATCGATTTGATCGTTACAAAAATATACGCTACGCAGTGTTTTTTTTCTTGCATCTCCCGCCAATTTTCTGGATCGCAATGGAAATAATTGATCTACAGTTCAACAACAGTGGAGGAACTCTATGACAAAGAATTCTTCTTGTGTAAACTCACTATGTGGGATATGCTTACGGAGTTTGTCGAACCTTACCTTGCGTTACCCGCTGCGGGGCGTGAATATAACAGTCGATTTTGCAAAGGTGAAAAACGCAATGGTTCCTACCCTGGGAGGGGGGAACTACTGCGCGCAGCGCGCGCCGAATGTGTGAGTGTGTTGTGTGTTTTTGGTTGTGCATCCGCCGAATTTCTACGGTAAATTATATGGTGTAGGTTGTAAACATGCCGATTTTTTTTTGCTTGCTCGCTATTCTTGCTCACATACGAAGAATTTATACTTTCGTGTCGGTGCCCGTCATCACCACAATTACTTAGGGGCTCATTTTGCCACAAACAGCATGAGTGCATTGTATATTCTGTAATTAATAGAAAAAAATAATGAGGACTGCAGTGGGGCGTAGCGCATGGTTTGGTCACAGGGGAGGTGAGCATCTTGGCGGAGGCTGGAACTAATTTGACATCGGGGAGGTGCAATCTTAGAGGACCGGTGGATCTAAAGTGAGTAGGTCAGACGTTTTGAATAAGCAAGCAAAAGTGTGTGCATATTTCATTTTTCTTGCAGGGCGCGGCACATCTATGGCTCTGCCGAGGGGGGGGGGGCGTGGACGTGCACCCAGTAGCGACCCCCCCAGCCTTACGCCACTTGGACTGAAAAATGTGAATTTTGCACGGGACCTTTTCGCAATTGCGCCTGTTTTTGGCTATGGACACAATTTGTTGGGGCACCCAGTATCTGAACATCCTGGATCCACTCCTGAATACACTACCCTATCTTAATCATTAAGACTGTTTTAAGACGATAATACAAACCAAAATATGTACCAAATTGCACGATTAACTGTATCAAAATTCCAAAAGCTCTTACAGTGGGAGGGAGACACTCCTCCCCTCTCACACGCTTCGCTCGCTCCCACACGCTTCGCTGTACCGCGCGTATTTTGAGTTAAAATGGTATTTCTATAATCATGCCCGAATAAAGTTTATTATTGGAAAATAACAATTTATTTGAAAAGAAATTAAATAATATTATTTCTCCTTTCTTCTCCAAGGCGAAGAGATTATCAAATGCAGGCGCACCCACGAGAAAGGAGCTGGAACATAACATTTAACATTTTTTCGCCTCTCTATACGGGTGGGGTGTTAACTCACGCTAGCATCGTAATTTGGTTTCATATTACCGTATAACGGTTATGATGATTTGGAAAGAATTACATAAACAACAAAAATTTCGATATGTTCCTCTGAAGCGGTCTCAGAAAGAAGACCATAGCCCGCGAAGAAGAAAGCACCTCCTATCTTCATTAGACAGTGGTAAGGAGGATAAGGCTAATGATTAAAAAATAGTCTTATCCCCACGTCATTATATCCAGTGTACTGAAAAATCACATGACAGTAAATTTCAGGATATTTGCAATAATAAATCACCTTAAGAATTGGGAAAGAATGATAAATAATAACTTTAAGAGGTCTTGTCTGAAATATCGGGCGTATCCTCCTCACCACTTTTTAAAGGAAAACTGGAGGCGCTCTCTTCTTCACCGGATGTGGTCTTCTTTCTGAGACCGCTTCAGAGGAACACATTGGCATTGTTTGATTGGTAGAAGTCTTTCCAAACCACCAAAACCATTTCACGGGAAATATGAAACCAAATTACTATGGTAATGTGAATTTACACCTGCACCCCTAGAGGAAGGCGATTTCTTTGTTATGCCTCCCCAACGAAGTTCCCGGAGGCATTGTTTTCGGGTTGTCCGACGGTGCGTCCGACCGTCCGTCCGTTCGTCCATCCGTGCGTCCGTTACCGGTTCTCGTTACCGCGATAACTTAAGAACTCCCGATCGGATTTTCATGTAACTAGGACCAAGTATGTACTATGAGGCACCAATGAACTGATTAGATTTTGGAGCTGAAAGGTCAAAGGTCACAGGTCACCGGGCCTTAAATAAGTGTGATTTGACTCATTACTGTGATAACTTGAGTATGACTGGTCCGATTTTGATTTAACTTGGGTGAAGTATGTATTTTAAGGCACCAATGAATTGATTCGGTTTTGGAGTTTACAGGTCAGAGTTCAAAGGTCAAAAGGCCTCATGTCCAAATTGAGCTCATTGTTGCGATAATTTAAGAACTGCTTTATATTTTACTGTAACTTGGTCAAAGGTCACATGGGCTTTTTAATCTCATTGGTCTTGCTACCATGGTAACTTGAAGCTTTTCCAATTATATTGGATGGAGGTGCGGACTGCAGAGGCATACCCATTGACTGCGCGCATTCGAACTGCTCTAGTTTTTATAATGTTTTTTTTGCCAGGTTCACACTTTCGATCTATCAACTCGATTAAGTACGATCAAGCCAATTTTAGACCCTTTCGGTCTAGTTCGGCCTGTGACATCGTTCTGATTAGGCTACCTACTCGAGCATTTTTAAAGCTAGGTTCACACTGTGGATCTGTCAAGTCGATCAGGCCCGATCAAGCCAATATTTAACCTGCTTGATCAAGCTCGACAAGGTAATGGTACGTTCACACTGCCGGTCTACCAACTCGATCAGGCCCGATCTGGCTAATGTTAAGCTAGGTTCACACTGCCGATCTGCCAACTCGATCAGGCCCGATCAGGCCAATATTGGGCCTGGTCGGTCACGCTTGGCAAGGTAATTGGGATCAATCTATATTTTGATCGGGGTGATCGACAGCGCTCTGGCTTCCTACTCGAATGTTTTTGGTGGTCAAAAATATTCGAGTAGGTAACCAGAACGATGTCGATCAAGGCAGACGGGGGCCGAATCATTGGTAAATTGAAGCCACCGATATACCGGCCGAACTGCGACCGAAAAGGACGCAAAACTTGGCTTGATCGGGGCCTCATTGAGCGCAGTCGTTGAAGTATGGCATGATCGGCAGCTGCTGAACCTAGCATTTATCGCTAGCGTTCACACTGGCCGATTCTGCCAAACTCGATGGCTACATCTACATAGATCGTGCCCCGTCTGGCCTTGATTGACATCGTTCTGGTTACATACTCGAATAGTTTTGACCGCCAAAAACATTCGAGTAGGGAGCCAGAACGTTGTTGATCACCCCGATCAAGGTAGATTGACCCCGATTACCTTGCCGAGCGAGACCGACCAGGCCCAATATTGGCCTGATCGGGCCTGATCGAGATGACAGATCGGCAGTGTAAACCTAGCATTAGGCATGGTAGGTCAAGCTCTGCAAGGTATTCGGGGCCAATCTACCTTGATCAGGGTGATCGACAATTACGCTCTGGCTCCCCACTCGAATGTTTTTGGCGTATTCAAAATGCTCGAGTAGGTGACCAGAACGATGTCGATCAAGGCAGACGGATGCCGATCATGTAGATTGAGCCCAATTACCGGGCCGAACTAGACCGAAAAGGCCTAAAATTGGCTTGATCGGGCCTCATCGAGTTGGCAGATCGGCAGTATGAACGTATATAGCAAAATCGGGGTCAATCTTCCTTGATCGGGGTGGTCGACAACGCTCAGACTCCTTATTCGAATGTTTTTGGCACGTCAAAATACTCGCTCAGCGGTAGCTTGCGATAACGTGCTTACCATGCACACCATGTATTCGTTGAGTATTCGCTGTTTGCTTAATCGTCCACCGTAAGTTCAAAACACGTCCACCTCATCAGTTGCCACAACGAATGATCAACGCACACTTAGCGTCAAAGTATGAAGACTCTGTCACAATTATTACCGTGTGTCTAACATGTTCGGAAAATGAGGTGTACGTTCGCGCACGTTGTTAGTCGTTGGTAGCAGGTTAAGGCCACCGCACACTACACTACTTTTGTCGTACGACTGCACCGACTTGGATCCGAAATAAAAAAAACAAAGCATATATTTCGTACACAATCAACGTGTACGAAATTTATTTCGGATCCAAATCGGTGCAGTCGTACGACAAAAGTCGTGTAGTGAGCGGAGGCCTTTAGACATAATGTTGTAGGCCTCTTCGTCCAAAGGTCGTTGGGATTCACTGATGAACGCTGCTGCCCAACTTTTGATTTTGGACCTGCTCAAAATTTGGAGCGTGCTGATTAACTTCCATCGACTTTCGCCGAGCGTCCGTCTGACGTCCTTGACGCTAGTCTACCGTTGGAGTAACGTGCTCGTACAGTAACGAACATGATCGGTTTTCTTTTTTGACGTCACAGCAAGCATCCTTGAGTGGTTCCTTCATCATTTCACGCTGCACACGCGCTGTCACTCGTAACCTGGACGCTAGATATGCGATTACCGTCATAAGTTTTAACACCAATTTGACCTAGAATTTGAGCGTGCTTGTGCGTGCTTGAGCATGTTTGGGCTTTGCCAAATTTCGTGACGACAAACATTTACGCTAGGCATACGTTGGCTTTAGACTAAGGCCTCCATTTTCCGTTTTACAAAATCAAAATTCCGTTTTTCAAATTTGCCATTTTCCGCGATTTTCCGCGTTACTCAAAATCGCGCATATCAACACCCATATAGTACATAATACTTGCATGATTACCACTCGGGCTCAGTGAAATGAAGCAGCCGTGGTCATAGTAGTGTCGAGACGGTCGGGCCTGTAGAGGGGTTTGCTAGGGTCATTTAAGTTACCCGAATGATTGGCAATGGTATTATTTAGTTATAGAATCATTTTAGACATTTTGATATTGTTTATTTTGTAATTTACTACCAATTTTAAGGTTATTACTTCAGCATTTTTATGATTCCCCATTTTCCGCGTTACACTTCCCATTTCCGCGATTTTTCTCCATTTTCCGTATCGCGGAAAAATGGAGGCCTTACTCTAGACGCTAATGTCTAACAGGGCCCTAACATATGGGCTGCTCATTATGGGTCCAATATATGACGTAGATATGGGCCCTATGTTCCCCAGACTTCACAGACAATTATTGTAGGCCCTATTGTATTCTACGGGTGTGATTACCCTTAGATCCATAATTTCAGCAGCATGGGAACATGAAAAATATGCCAGTTCTCATTGGATTTTGACAGCCAATCAGAAACCGATATTTTAATGACGTCATAGGTGTTTAAAATACTTTGATTGCGTCTGTGGATCTGTTTATTCGTATACCCATAATGTAAGTAACATGTGAACATGATAAACATGTTATTCCTCAGTGCATTTCGGTAGCCAATCAGAAATTGGTATTTCACTGACGTCACATGTGTGTGAAAGTATTTTTTTATTGGATTCTACGGGTCTGGTTACCCCTACATCTATCATTTAAACAACATGAAGACATGAGAAATATGTTATTCCTCAATGGATTCTGGCAGCCAATCATAAATCGGTATTTTGATGACGTCACGGGTGTTTGAAACTTTTTGTTTCGATTCTATAAGTTACCCTTACACACATAATTTCAGCAATATTTTACCTAAAATTCAGTGAATATGAATTTTGTCGCTCTTTGAAGCCATTCTTGCCCACTGGGGCCATGGGTCCGGGCAGTCCACGCTGAACCCAGATGGGCCCAGATGATGTAGGTCATACCCATATGGTTATACCCATATAGGCACCATAATGGCTTTAAGTTGGTCAACAGAAAAATTAATGATGCCACATTGACCATCCCATATGGGGCACATTATGTTTTGACCATGTGGGTTCTAAGTGGGCTAGGCCACATGGGTTTTGCATGGGACATCACTATGGGCCATATTGCCCACATAAAACCTCCATGGGGCCTAGATGCTTTGCTTTCGGGGACGCTAAACGGCTACCCACCCTTTCCCTCACAATATGTGTAGCATTCGGTAACGGCGTATCAAATAATGGGAATGATCTTGGTCAGGCCAAGAGATTTTCTGAACGAACACGCATGGTTGCAACATTTTGGAAAAGAAAAATAAAATCTAGAAAGCATTGTTGATCGTAATTTTGAAGAAGAGTCCCAGAATTTTATCAAAATTAGACAAACTGTAGTATTCTAAAGTTGTTTTTCATTTAAAAGTGAAGATGTTTCACCCCGGGGGGGGGGGGGTCGAGTCAAATATAATGCTGTACACATGCGTGACCAAATTATTTCCAGAAACCCCCTAAACAAGTTTTTCTCTGTGTGCAAAATAACCCCCTAAACAAGTTTTTTTTTGCGGGCTTCATTTACACATTTTGGCCCCTAAACGAGTTGTCGCCAGAATATAACCCCTAAACAAGTTGTCGCCAGAATATAACCCCTAAACAAGTTTTGTCTACTTGCTAACAATTAGCTTGAATAGACAAAAGCTTTGGGGAAAAACATACCCGAAACACGTTTGGCCAGTTTAAAAAAAAAGCTTGGAAAAAACAACATACCCTAAATACGTTTGACCCCGTGTTTGACCAGTCTTTCAAAACCACCCTTTTTTGGGAAAATCTGTGTTTTTGATACCCTTAACGAGTGCACGCGCGGCCCGCGGCTAAAACTGAAAAAACACCCCTTTAAACGCGTTTTTTTTTGGCCACGCATGTGTACAGCAATAAATTTGACTGCCCCCCCCCCGGGGTCGTTTCACATGCCTTCTCCCGTCCAAAATGTCTGGGATGTATCACCCGCCAACAGAATTACGTCCAATTAAGGTAAGACTAAAATCCCTAGACTAAGTACAGTTTACGTACTGAATGATGTGCGTTGATCCCCTTTCGTGCGCGTGCCAGTCGAGTTTACCGGGCAAAGTGTCCATCTCATTTTCCTCATGATCACTGTTGTATCTTTCCGCTCACTGGAACCATGCCAAGTCTGCGTGTTTTCGCAACGATGCTTTGGGTACTACGTACACACACTCAATAATTGATACCACCCTATACGCACAGATATTTGGCAATACCCGCTCGACTTTGATCAATAGATTCTTATCTAAAGAGGGCGCTGTCCATGCTGCTGCCACTATCAAAAATCGCTCGTGATTTTTCAAAGGAATTTTACACTTTTACTGTGACATACATTGGATAATATTGGATGTTTCGTGTAATTAAAGTCGTGTCTACACGTTCGGAATTAAACCCAGGGTTTACCCCAGGTTCCTTAGAGTCTCAGGAATTCGGAGTTAAAGTCGATACGGAATTATGCAAATAAGAGTTAAACGTAGGATAACTCTGACGATTTAACTCCCAGTTGTCTACACGTTTGAAGTTAGCCTCTGGGCTATCCCGGAGTCCCTTAAGAGTCTCAGGAATTCGGATTCAAACCGAGATTCGTGAGCATGAAATTCGGACATACCTCCGAAGATCTAACCCTGAGAAACCTCAGGATTAAGTCGGAAGACTTGCGAGATAGCTCAGATTCCCAAATTGTATAAGCTACACACGTCGCTCGGAGCTTAAAGGACGATGATTGGGAACACGTGAAATTGCCTCCAGAGCCATATGAGTTGGGACATACCTGAAGTATACACTAGTTGAAGTGTTTATTTTGGATGGAAGGATTTGTCTTGAATTTATTCACTTGAAAAGAATCAAGCATGGACAAACCAGTATTTCACTAATCTTGTTCACCATAGAGATTAATCAAAACCAGCTATACAACACATTTACCTATCACAATGAATATAATTGGTAAATAAATTTAGTCCGTTTAAAACGAGTCAACGTTTGCCCACTAAACTGTCACAGCTGAATCCTTGTATAGATCACTCGATTCTAAAACAGTTTTCCTCCCAAGTTGAGGGCTACCTCCAATCATAGTATTTACGTTTAAAGCCAGAGTCCCTTAACTGTTGCGGTCTGTGTGACAATAGACCTGTTTACAATGTATTTAAATTTATAGATGTTTTCTCTTCCGAAGTCTAGTGATGAGGTATTTCTGTTACCTGTACTTATGAATACATTTTCAACACTTGCACATACAACTTGTATACATTATTTGATGCTATGTCTGGCAAGCTAACACGTTGTCAAGAAGCATCTTTATAAATAAATGAATTAATTAATAATAAATAAATAAATAAATAAATAAATAAATAAATAAATAAATAAATAAATAAATAAATAAATAAATAAATAAATAAATAAAATAATAAAATAAATAAATAAATAAATAAATAAATAAATAAATAAATAAATAAATAAATAAATAAATAAATAAATAAATAAATCACGTAATAAACGATTGGCTGATCTAATTTATTTCATGTATTAATAAATATTTTCAAAAGCTTTCCGTTAGCGGCAGAATTACCTTGCTTACCGATCAGAAACCATATACACAGGAAATAAAATGATGATGACGAGAAGGATGAGGAGGAGGAAGGTTACGTGATGATGTTGATGATAATGATGATGATGATCATCATCATCATCATGGTGATGACGGTGACAATGATTATGATCATACCTTTAGTAATAATGATAATTTTCATCAAAATAATATAAGACAATAATAATAATAATAAGAAGAATACTGCTGATTGGAAATATACACTTCCCTGAAACCTCAAGGTGATTGCACTTGTGACCCCTTCCCCCTTGCGAGCTGACAGAGGAGACCAGTTTCATAATGCTGCAAATTTCATGCATACCTTTCTAACAAAGGTTGCTCTCGACAATCAGATAGTGTGCCGAAGGATTGCCGCAGGCTTGCTGGGCATAGCAAAACTAATGTATGCAATTTGCCCCCTTTTTAGTATTTAAAATGTATAAGATCAGGTGACAGAAATAGTTTGTCACTAGGCTAAGGAAGAGAAAACATCCACTTATGGAATAACATGCCGGAATATCTTAGGAATATACAAACATACGAACAGTTTAGAAATAGTTTGAAAACACACTTATTTAGCATTTTGTAAACAATTCCGAATCCAGTGCATCATCTCCACTCCTTCTGTAAAAAGCGCTTAGAGACATGCTATTTTGCTCATGTATTATGCGCTATACAAAAATGTTTCATTATTATTATTATTATTATTATTATTATTTGAATAAAGTGTGAAAAGGCCTATTGATCGGAGCTTGTGTGTAAGCGTGAGGAATTCTAAAGGTTCATTATAATAACAATGACCTCGGAGTTGATCCTAAGCTCACGTACAGACGACGGTGGAATATTGGAGAAATATTTATCTCCTGGGGTTTTTCCTCATCTCTGTGTTATCTTCACGTGTA
The DNA here is from genome assembly GCA_001188425.1 of Eucidaris tribuloides. Lineage (NCBI taxonomy): Eukaryota > Metazoa > Echinodermata > Echinoidea > Cidaroida > Cidaridae > Eucidaris > Eucidaris tribuloides. The sequence continues at coordinate 15,253 of JZLH01S0025146.1, read as the reverse complement.
AACGCCACTAGAGTATTGCATAGACTTCCTGGATTCCGGTAAATAAATTCTCTTCCTTCAGTAAGAGGCATAAACTGTGAAACTAGAATGAATCTGCTAACTGTTGGTCTGTTTGTCTGTGTAATTAATTGTACATGTCTATTGCAGCCTTTACACGGGCACGCAAAACGGTTTACGCCATGGCACTCATCGTAACGTGCCAATGAGGGAAACGCTCGTGGCACAATTCGTGACGGTGCGCGGCTAGTAAAAAAGTGCGTGACCGTTCGTGACAAAATTTAGAAATTTTCAAAAATTTGTCACGACAAAATTTTCGAGCCATTTTCGTGAACACGTCGAGAACTATATGCAACCTAGGCGCAACTTCGTCGTGACGGGGCGTGGCATTGCGTGCCACTACGTGCCCATCTCCGGTCAAAAGGTCACAATAAGCTCATAAAACCGATCGAACTCATGCTCGAGCTTCAGCTTCAGGGGGCTCCCTAACCCCCGACAAATCACCACCACGTTTGAAAAATAACCTGCTATCGGCATTTCAGACTACAGAATTCATACCTTCTAATATAGACACCTCTTCTTTACAAAAGTACACTCGAAACCGTTCGTTTATTAAAATTACTCCTTGGCTATTGAATACAAAGATTATATTCAGAACGTAATAAATGATACAGTTTCCTTTACCTTAAAAAGTTCACTTACGTATGGCCCTGGTCACACTAGCAGTTGCTACTACCTGCGATCAAATGAATCGTACCACAAGGGCCTCCGCAGCCAGGTCGCAAGTAACTCGCACGATTTGTGTTGTATGGTCACACTTGTGCGACCCGTTTGCCACTTGCCGTAGGTAATCGCACGTACCTGCCACTAATCGCACAACGAGTGGCACGTTCACCTGAGACTAGTCGCAGCCAGTCGCGCGATTACCTGTGACAAGTTGTGGGCAAATGTGCGATTACTTACGGCTTATGGCAAACAAAGGAGCGAGTAGCTGCAACTAGTGGCAGGCATTCGTGCGATCACTTACGATAAATGGTACATAATCGTACGATTACTTGTGTCTATCGCACGGACGTCGTGGGTTTACTTGTTTCATATGAAACCACGATTGGTACTAGGATCCGCAAAATTATGCCTTTGTGAAGAAAGGTCTGAATGGAATGATAAATGCATGAACACCTACCAAAGGCTTCCACCTGTCGCATTCGCTTTCTTTGATTTAAGATTTTGATTTGTTTATTTCGGTAATTTTTTTTCAATGCAATAATTACAAACAAAACAACATGGCAATACAAAGCATAACATTGCGTATCATATTACATTATACGGTAATATCAGAGCCACGGCAATATAATTCTTAATTTTACGGATATAATACAGAATTTAAGTATGCAGTAACATATTAGATATAAATAACATGTACTTGTAGTTCATTAGATACACGGAAAGTATGCAGGAGACTGTAAAAGCTTCACTAGGGCAGCGGCCTCATATTTACAGTAGGCCTTTAGATTAATTAGACTTGTATAAAAAAAACAGACGCGTTGAATGAGTTTAAGAAGGAAATGTCGTTTTAAGAATTGCTGCGAGGCGTTCCAGATATCTTGTCCATGATGCCGAATAGATTTTTTTACCTAAGGTTATTGTAGTGTTTTCTAATTGATAGTTTTAAGAATGGCAGTTTTTATATGAATGTATTTATGGTTGAATTCAAAATAAACCTGTTTTGAATAGTGATGGAGAAATGATTGAAAGTGTATGTATACATGAATATGCCTGTTTGTAAGATGTGTATATTTCCAGTGTATTTAAATGATGGTTCATTGTCGAGAATGAGTGACATTACAAATCACACGCTTCTGTTGCAATAACAAGGAATTTGTATTTGTGGTTCTACAAATGTTCCATACTATAATGCAGCAGCAACAATTATCAATACTATAAAATTAAGGCAATTGCAAGAATGTGTCTCGCCCACCCGTGACTACAGAAAGGTTACTTTCTCAAAGTGCATCCCTACACCTCGTTTGACGTAAAATTACATTTGACCTTACCATTTGAGCTCTGATGGCAAGATAACAAGAAGATCCCCCAAGAGAGTCTTGCAAGTAAACGTTAACATTTAACCTCAAATGACCTTTGACCTCATCATGTGACCTCCGACCGCACCACAACATGATGGTACCCCTAGTGCATCTACCACCCACGTTTGGTCACCATTGGACCAATGTTTGCCAAGTTATGTGTCAAAAGAGAGTCTTGCACGTAAACTTTAATGTTGACCTCAAATAACCTTCGACCTCAACATGTGATATGCGACAACACAAAAACATGATGGTATCTCTAGTCAGAGGCGTCGATCC
>JZLH01S0025131.1:58006-69653 GCA_001188425.1 Eucidaris tribuloides | reverse complement strand
TGATTTTGAGTACCAAATCGATGCGAGTAGTATTTTTAGAATTGATTCATATAATAATATATGCCCCCATATGCACAATCCTGCATATGCCTATGCATACTTCATATTTACGATTAGATACAGGAAAATACATATTTTTCACATTAATAGTTTGCACCTTTAGCTCCCCCATTGTATGGAAACTGATTGAGATGTAACTCACTTTTGAGTATAACTGTAGTTGATTTTCTATATTTGATTTTACAGCTTCAAAGAGAGCAACACCCATTACCATCACGCCCCAAGCTGGTAGCAGTAGTGAGCCGTCCACGTACATGCTCATGAACCCCTCGGCAAATCGTCACACGCCATCAAGGAGTGGTCAGAGTTCCACCTGGTCCCCTCAGTCGTCTGCAACCTCTAATCTAGGAAGGGGCAGCCCATCCTCGGGATTGTCGTCAAGCTTGGACAACCAGAGACATCTACGGGGCGGGGGCAACCCCGGCATGTTGTCCGTATCACCAACACCGCACCAGCGCTCTAATAGTGAACCCGTTGTTGATACGTACTGCAACATGGAATTCGAAGCTAAACGCAGATCGACAGCCCGAGGAGCAGCATCGATAGACGTCGCACGGAGGATATGAAACAAAGTTTGCCGGAAGAGGAGCCCCGATATATGAATGTTAATTACCCAGAGAAGGATCCACAAGCTAATGGTAGAGTTTATGTGACTGTTAATGCTCCAGACTCTAAAACTAACGAGCGTGGTTCGATTGGAGAAAGCAACAGAACTAATGCAGGGTTCAGGCCAGTGGAGAATGGAGCTACCGATAACGCGCAGAGCGGGGAATATGTGAACATGAGCTTTGGGCAAGGCAAGCGGTCTGGGAATGGTCCTAAGAGCAGATCGGAGGAGGTCCCGAGCCGTTCCGCCGCTTATATTGAACTCGTCGTCGGTGCTTAGCCCCAAGTTGGACAGCCCCGATTACATGAACATTGAGCCGGGTACCAAAGATACCGTGAAAGGAACCGGTAGTCCCCGGACCACGCCCACCAGTCCATCGTCGCCGTGGTTGTCATGGCGACGGGCAGGGGACCAATCGCTGGAGAAATCGCTAGAGGAATTGTGCATCAAGCAATCGGGGAGTTTGAGCATGCCGTCGAGAGGAAGCTCGAACTCTTTGTCCGGCATCGTGCCGAATCGAAACAGCGACACCATTTGTCCGGGCGGACCGCCGTCACATCACTCATCGCGACGATCCAGCCAGTCGTCCCTGGCCGGTGAGAGAGAACTCAACTACATAGATGTGGACATTGGCCAACCGGTGGAGATTTCCGGCAGCTCGTCGCCGCGGGAGAAGCGCTCGAGGTCACCGTTCCGTCGGTCACCGAATGAAGATAAGCAGGCAGAACAGGTGAACTATTCGACCATAGACTTTACCAAGTCGGAAGGCTTGAGAAATGTCACATCTAATCTAAGGGATGGCAGATTTTAAGGCAGCTCACTTACAGTACCTCACTGGGGGAAACGATACAAGTCACTATATCATCCATCCATCAATTTGAGAGAGAGAGAGAGAGAGAGCAAAGAAAGACAACTAAGGTACTATTATTAACTGACACAATTTGTATTATTGTTATGAGAAAGACAGAGAAGAAAAACACAAGTTCCAGTTTGATTGGCCACTAACTGTATAGTTTGTAATGTTTGCAAAAATATAAAATTGTACACTCATTGAAAGACAGTCTAGATGTGCTATAGTGTGTTTTATGTAAAGATGAAAAAAATCTTCTTTCTTGTTTCATAGATATTTATACTGTCATGGAACAAAAATGTCTGCAAAATATGGCTTTTTTCCGTTTTATTCCGCTTTATTTGCAGTGTCTAAATGTTGACTGTATTACCAGACTCTTGTGTATTATATTTTGGATTATCTACGAGGGGCCTATTGCATAAATCTTTAACTGGAGAAATTTATCTGGATAATTGTGGAAACTCTGGTTAGTGTGATTTTACCATGGGGAAAAAAAACTTGGTTAAAATAACCTGAGTTTTTCTATGGTTAAAGTTGCATGCAATGGTACCTAGGACTTCAAAGTTTGTTGCAAGTTTAAAAACATGCTGTAAATTACCTCATTGCCTAGATAAGAGAGAAAACAAAGAAAATATATCAAGTATCAACAAAATATAAAGATACTACTACACATAACTATTTATTTACTTGGGCGATATGATGGATATTTTTATAAAAATATATTGAAACTACAGTTTGGACTCATAATTCTGTGGGCCTTGAATGTTCTTCAGGAAACAAAGATACATGCATGACAACAGGTTAGTGAAACACACCAGTATTTTTTCAGTATGTTTGGTCAAGAAAATTGTGTCATAGTGTTTTAAAGCTGTCAGAAGTGTTAAGGTACATGTCTTAAATACTCATCCCATTGTCAGGAACCTTGGTACATGAATGACAAGAAGTTAGTGAAACACACCACTATTTTTTAGTATGCTTGGTGAAGGAAATTGTGTCGCAGGGTTTTAAAGTTGTCAGAAGTGTTAAGGTACATGCCTTGTACTCGTACCATTCATGTTATTATGCTTAGTGTACTGTAGCTACAGTAGCTGAAATATAAATGTTAAATGTAGCTTGTAAAAATGGCATTAACAACTGAATTTTCATAGTAGTAAATATGGTTATATACTATTGAACTCTTATGTGCTCTGTATTGATACAAATCATCATTAAGTAAAACAACTCTGGACCGTGTTGTAAGTCTACCAATCTCAAAGAAAAGTAGGGACTAGAATGTATATCAGTCATAATTTGAACATGAGATAAACTGATACACACACTATTCCAAAATGTATGAAATATTACTGATAGTGGTTGATTAAAACTACACATAATTTGCCAAGTGACACATGAAAAAAATTCAAATAGGTCTACATGGTGTTTAGCGTAATGGGCCATGCGTCTCAAGTTGGGGACCTCTTTCGTGACGCATGTGACATTTTACCGAAACACGTCTTTCCGCTTGTATGATGCAATAGTTCGAAAAGTATAGCTCTAACCCTAGTAAAACTATACATTTTTAGAAAAGTTATTATCCACAGATTCCAAAAATGGCATCATTTCTGTAGTAGGTCTAAGCTCTGAATTTTTACAAACCAAAGAATTGGGAATTTTTGGTTAAAAAAGTAATCTGTTTTGGATCTCTAAATTATCAATGCGTTACACCCTATGTGAATATAAATGGCAGAATTGAACTCCTTAAGACAGGACCTTTCCAAGCATATATAGTTTAATAGGGGTTTTCTTTCATCTTCATACAAAAAAATCTTGATGAAAATTCATAACTCAACTTTTCAAAATAATCAGTGAAACAGTTATTGCTGCTGAGATTAATTAATCAATTAATTAATTCATGTGGAATATCTTTACTTAATTAAGTCGTATTCAATGGCAGCATGGTCTGCTAGTATAATTCCCAACAATTTGGAACACTGCATATCCTGTCAACTCCCAGGTTCTGTAGAGCAATAAATTTGGACCGTCATGCATAAATGTACAGTTCACATAACAACTCTTACAAGAACCTTTATTATCTTTTAATGTCCTTAATTAGCCATTAACTTCAAAAACAAGTTATATACATGCATATTTTCTCTTTTTACAGCTTATAATAACAAATATCAAGCAAAATTAGAGTGATTCAGAATATCTAAGACACATTTTGAAGGTTCTGTTGAGAGATTCCAGTATCTCAACCTCATTTGATAATTTGGCTAAAATATGACCTAATTAGCTAATTAACCAAATTAATGAGAAGTCTATTTCTGAAATGTATTTGTTATCATAGTATGTCAAATTACCAATCAAATGATACCTAATTCACATGGATTGGTACTTCCTACACTATTTTCCAACAGGTTTTAAATTTTGTAGTACTCTTTTCTTGGATTCTCCATAGACTTTCTATTGTACCGTGTCCGCAGCTCCGTGTCCGCAGCTCCTCCACCCTCCACCCTCGTTAACTAAATTGCTTGTAGAATTCATTAGCATTGATGGATAAACCTGATCTTGGTATCATATGAAAGAAGAATAAATAAGTTTTCTAAATATTCCAAATAAAGGGTGTTATCAGTTTAATTTCACAATGAAATCACCTAAACTCTACAAAATTTGAAGAAAAATGTCACGCCTCCACCCTATTAGGGGTCCCAACTTGAGACACATGGCCATTGAGTTCAGAAACATACTTTGATGGGAAAGATACATGATTTTAACTTTGACAGTTTGGTATTGGTATCACACATATTTCGTTTGACCTCAGGAGAAGTATATTTGTGATCAGTCATGAATGGGTTTATTTATACATGAAATGTTGATATGAGAATATGACAGATAGTCTTATGCAATACTCCATTCTGCCTTATCTAAAGATACAGTTGATTTCTAGGCTTTTTTTTTATGATGTGTCCCCAAATTTTCCTCATTGTAACATACTTCATCTATCAATTACTACCGTATATAAACTCCGAAGGCTAATTATGATTGCATTATTTACTTTCTGCCAAAAATGTTAAAACCTGTCAAATATGCCAAAATTTGATGTCTTCTGATGTCACAGTTTAGTTCATATTCCAGAAACAGTCTTATAAAGTATCTCCAACTTAGATGATGGAGCTTGCGCAGATATACATCTAATTGTAACATTATGTACAAAATCACTGGTTGTGATAATTGGGCAGTAAATAATAGCCATTTGAAAAGGAGCCATGTAAAATTACATTGTTTATTAAATGTAGAATTGAAATGGTCAGCGATGTACAATTTCAAAGAAAAATGTAAACGAAATGAAATTATCAAGATATGATCATATATTTTTTTCTATTCTTGAGGTCTAACCCGTTGGCTGCGGGAACCGGATGTCTCCTGTGTTAACTCTATGGGATTTTCAGAATCTCGGAGGCAACGGGTTAAGTTACAGCCATGCACTGCAGATCCTGATGGGATTATGTTTCGACGTCGGACGAGACAAATCCTCTCCCAAATTTGGAATAATCAACTTTTTCATGGGCTAATTTAATGTTCAAGACTGTCATTTAAAACAAATTAAATTTGACGATTTAAGCTTCATAGAACATGACATCAGATAAAACTGACAGGAAACACAGATGGGGAAAGGATGTCCATGTATTAAAGGTTGACTGTTAAAATGTGTTCCCCATCCTCAATGTATTTTGTTATCACTCAGCCTAGACTAATGCCTCCATTTTGCTGTTTACAAAATCAAAATTCTGTTTTTCTAACTTTGCATTTTCAGCCATTTTCCGTGTTACTCAAAATCAGGTACAGTGTATATAAACTATATATTATATATATATTACTGAATACTTGCATAATTACAACTCGGCTTCAGTGAAATGGAACAGCCGTAGTCCTGGTAGTGAGAAAGACGGCTGACCCTGCAGAGGGGTTGGCTAGGGTGATTAGAATTACTCTCAATCATGCTAAGTAATGGTATTATTTAGTAAAAGAATGATTTCAGACATTGTAATATTTGTTTATTTTGTAATTTACTACCAATTTTAAGGTTGCGTCTTCAGGGTTTATCAAGATTTCCCATTTTCCGTGTCACATTTCCCATTTCCATGACTTTTCTCCGTTTACAAAATCGCGGAGGAATGGGGGTTTTAACCTAGCCCTACGGTAATCTTTAGTTCTTGATGTGTCACTTGTGCATTTTTGTCACCACGAATAGTACCCATTTTATATGTGCCAATAACATGAAAAGGAGGACAGTTATGCAAGTTCGTTCTTTCAACTTGATATTATAGAGGGACAGCCGTCAGTATGTTTTGAATAAAATTTGTGGTGATTATTAGGAGATTGAGATTTTATCGTATTATATTTTTGTGTGAAATGGGGAAAATACATTTTCTATGAATATGTGAATATCTATTTTTTCGAATTATATTATTTTCCCAAAATTCATTCTAACATTTGAATATCACAATGGAAATGAAAAATGAATCACATTCTTCAAAAGGGTTGAAAGTGCAGTTATTGTGTAGTGATTTATTTTTTGACCTTATCAGAGACACTTATGGCATTGATGATAAGAATACTCAGAGATTTTTTTTTTTACTGGAAACATTGTTAAATAATACCTTTAAGTGTTCATTATTTCCAACCAAGGATTGAGCTTTGATTGTGTGAGGTCATCCATTCTTGCAAGAGCTAAAAATATCTGACTTAATTCACTGCCTGGATTCAACAAAAATATCTTTCATTGCTCTGTTATTGTAACGCTTTCACAATTATTTGTTACTAGTTTTCATTCTTTTATTTACGTGTAGGAAGGAGATCGAGTACTGACAGTAATACTTGTTATTTTTATTTCAATTTGAAGAACTAATGAAAAAGGCAATCTTGTAAAAGTATATTAATCCAAGGACTTTGGGAAAAAAATAAGGATTTATATTGAATTAGTTTTTTTTGTTTTGAATATAATACACGAAGGTGTATTAATAGATTCACGTAATGAATTTAAGCGTGACAGCTTTCATATTTTTCAAAGGATTTGAAGAATAATTTGACAGTTCGTGATTGAACTGTTTTTATATCGGTTAGTGTGAGCAAACAAAAGTATTATGAATAACGGAAAACCAAGAATATATTTCATAATTATCAGACCTTCCAACCATTCTGATTTGGGATGAAAGAATCTGAATTTTGTCCGTTTCTTGTTTTGATATGATTTTCCTATTATTTTGTGATAATTTTATCACACACTCCTATGGGAAATACTGTTTCTTTCCTATTTTTGAGCAAAATCGTCCCTATTTTTTAGTTAGAAAGGTTGTGAGGTCTGATATATTATATTTTTTAATACGGAAAAATCTAGAAATGCAAGTCTGTGTTATACTTTCAATGTTAAATACTGAATCGGATGTGGAACCAAATTGATACACAACATTACACTTTGTAACTACCTGTGTCTTGTTATTGCTAGGAAAGCAAGCAACCAAAACAAACACTGTCTGTGCTTAGATACAGGATTCCACAAGATGACACTATTTGGCTGTTACCCGAATATGGAATAGACATACTAATCTCGTTTCGGAATCTATGGTATACAATTATTTTCTTAGCCATTAGTGGTTCATGGAGGTAGAACACCTTGATCTTAGGTGCATGTAAAAATATATAGTTTGAATTTGGTATGAATATAGTATACTCTACTCTTTCAAGAGAATATACATGCATTTGTTGTAACACAGATAGTATTTTTAATTTCCAGAGATACCACATCTCCAGAATTTTCTGGATTTGCTGATATTTTTCATGAAGAGGATAATATTTTTAGTATTAAGCTGTAGAATTTTGTTATTTTTGCAATTCCTTTTGGTTGTAAAGGAATTGTAACATAATTTGGGGGCTTGTCTGGGAAGCAATTATCTTTATTATACTTTGTTTATTCCTTGGGCTCATTCGCTCCACCCTCGCATGCATGAATTTCAGGAAGCTTGGAATGCTTCCTGTGGCATCTCTGAATTTCTGCTCAATAACCGTGGTTGAATTGAATGATGAAAATCAGGCCAGAGTGTATTTCAGTTACTTCAGTAAAATTGACACATACATGTAGCTTGCTTATTGAAGTCGATATTACTATAACCATTGGAACACCATAAAAAAACCTGATATTTTGTATATTACGTTTTACATGCTGCAATTATTGGGTATTGTCACTCCCAACCTGCTTTCTCTCTCTCTCTCTTTATTCCTTTTGGAGAAGATTTTCTCAGACAAATCATTTTCTCTTCTATTGTGATTCAAATATGTTGGGTAAAACTCGATGATCATATCAGATGTATACAATCAGTGTGCTAATGGAATAATTTATTGTATGATACATGCCATGGATGTGTGCAAATCCACTTATAGTATAACTCAACCGTGCCATAAGGACTATGTGTGTGTTACCTGAAATTGGGAACTGTTTTAAACTACAGTGGGCACTGTGGCTGTAATTTGGGGGTTGAGACTGTATGAATTCTTCAATTCTATCATTAACCCATTGAAGACAGTTTAATTAATGCTTCAACACATATTTTTCATACACCTCGCGACAAGATATCTTGTGTTTAGCCTTCAGTGGGTTAATATTCATGAGCTTCGACTTGCATCAGGTACTGCTATCACTCACTGATAATCATTGCATGTGTACACATAGTAGGCCAAATTGAATAAGAATGAAAAATTCCAGTACTCTCACCAAATTTCACGTAGCTCAGTGGTTAGAGAGCTTGTCTGTAAGTGCCAAGATCAGTGGTTCAAATCATGCTGGAAGCAAATCTTTACCCAAAATATGTGTATTTTTCATTAGGTTGGGGATGAGGTTTATTTTGTCAGGAAAAACTTTAAACATCAAGATTCTTGTAAAAAAGTAAAAATTACCATAGTTCGAGTCACTTCTGGTACTTGCATCAAGTTAGCCTGAATATCCATGATAGAATCGGAGCACATAATAGTCTCAACTTAATTTGGGTCAGGGTAGCTAACAAATTTCTCACACTGTGTCAATACAACATGCACATCAGTTGGAAAGCATGATAATAAACTTGGCGGGCAGTTCGTTTGTACTTCTGAAAGACTTTGCAGCTGTTGGATATCTCCCCCCCCCCCCCAAAAAAAACGTATGTCACTGTCAGAGGACAAAAGTTACAAACATAAGCATGGATAAAGTTGATAATCTTTAACTGTGGATAGAGGTATATGCAGATTCTAATTTGAAGCTTCAAAGTCGGTGGAGTAACAATCTTATCTCAAACAAATCAATTGCAACTCTCTTCATCACCCCTGTATAGTCCCTTCTATGCAGTAATCATGAAAAGGTTTCATGATTGGGTGAAACAATGAAATATATTATGACAGAAATAATCCAAATTCCAATGAATTTAAAGCCTGTCCTTTTTGACATCTCTACATGTCAAATCTCATTTATTTTTTGACAATGGCTTACTTATAATATATGCAGCATATCACTGACAACTATCCATTCATTAAGTTAACTGAGTGATATTTCTGATTTTTATCGAAAATCAACCGAATTGAGGTAAGAATGGAGGAAAACTTTATGTTGGGAATATATTTTTGATATTGTGCCAAAGTGATTTTTAATGTGGTACCCAGAACTGCGACTAATGGAAATGATTTTCAACTCGTTAGATGTTTAATATCATTGTAAATGCAATGTGGTAAGATGGTTGATGTGATAAGATGATACTCGGTTCAAATTAATCGAGGACATTGTGTGAATTTTTATGAGTTTGTACTATGTAAAGAAACGATTTAAATTGTCTGATGTGTGTCACTGTGTTGATTGTCAATGAACTCAATATTGTTGATAGTCATAGAACTGTATGTTACAATACATGCGATATATATATATATTTTTTTTCTCCAAGCTTACAAGTTGAGTGGGAAATGTAGTTTGTAAATGTCAGCTTATTGTTTTGATTTAAATGTGATGAAATTCAGTTCAAAAAGCGAAGGTCATGTTGAGAAAGTGATACACTGCCGGCCAGTTACTGATGATAATGAACTTGGAAAAAAGGGAGAAATAAATAAATATTAATAATGTACTTTTGGTCGCTGCATACCGTTATGGTCGGTTATGGTTGCACCGTATGATATGTGTTCGTTAACAATCAAATATGTGAAGCTGCTTCAAAATATTATTAGCTCGTTAGAACGGGTATATTTACTATTTCTTGTATGTACTATTATTACTACTACTGTTCTATTTCGAAGGCATAGTTGCTGTACTGGGTAGTTTAATTTTAAACCCCTCTTTCAGTTCTACTCTAGAATTAGTGTAGAGTAGTTAAACTTCCTGTATGGTACTTGTATAAACTAACTAGCAGATACGTTATGAGGTAATATTGTTATGTGCCTGTATGAAGGCTAACTGTGTTGTAGTGCCGTTAGTTGATCAAGTGGTAGCAAATTGACTTTGGCTTATTACGTAAATGTAAAACTACATATTGTAAAAGAATGTTGCACTTTTGTATGGAGAAATTGTGCAAATTAACCATTCACAGTAATTATATGTGCCTTTCAAGAAATGTTTGTTGGAAATCAAACAAATATGTTAGTGTTTATGGAATTATATGGACAAAATACAAACTCCTTATTTTATTTACAAAACATACGTGTCATGACAAAAAAAAAGATGAAAATTTAGAATTTTACTAAAATCATTTAATGAACTATATCAAAGTACTGTGCATTGTAAATTGTTTTGAAGACGTCTATTCATGTACATGGAATGAGAGTATTCTATTTCTACTGTATTCATTGCCGTTTGTTGCCACCAAAATTGTATAACAGATGTTTATTAATACATATATATGTGTGCTTGAGACAATCATTACGTTCAGTTACTTTACGACATTGATGTACTTTAACGAGTGTGTAATTTTGTACATTTGTTTTTTGCTTTGTATCTCCAAGTTATGAAATGACGATAATTCATGTGTAAAAAAAAATATGTGTAGAATAAAACAAAAGAAAACTTAAATGGTAGACTATTGCGTGTATAAACGGGTGTCTTGTTGGTTTCAGTGTCAAGACTTTGAATGGTAGAATGCTGGTAGTTTGCACCTAAAGCCTATATTTGACGTACATGTACAGTCAGTGCAAAACAAACGAACAATCAACAAATCATAAAAGCAGATTCAACCCCAGTATCTCAAACCTGAAAAAATAAACTGTATCACAAAACTGATACATGTATTAGGGAATGAAAGCACCGTTATATTCTTATCTGTTTCATTTTTATTTTAGCTTGAAAGTATCAAGAAATCGCAAAAGCTTTCCACCCATTCCTGTTGGTTAGGCAGTAAAACAGGTATGGTTTCATCTGTATTTTATTATTTTCTGTTATTGCTTTATCAAAGTTTGTTTTGTATTATTTGCAACTTTAGTAGCCCCCCCCCCTAAATTTTTTTTCGAATAATCATCGTATAATAAATGTGTTTGATACTAAAGCTTTTGGAATCCCGGAAAATAGTCGAAGCTTCCAGCCAACACAATGTTTCGTACTAAACTCACACACAGTGTGTACCATTTTATGATCATTAGTAGGCCTTATATAGCTGCATACTTCGTGAGTCTGTGTACTTTGTTTCATTGTGCGTTTTGATTAATGTGTGTGCCACGATGCTTGTGCAAGTGTGCACAGGTGTGCTTGTGTGACTGTGTTTGTGTTGCGTGTGTGTGTAGGTGTGTGTGTGTGTGTGTGTGTGTGTGTCTGTGTCTGTGTTGCATGTGTGTGTAGGTGTGTATGTGTGTCTGTGTGTATATGTGTGTGTATTGCGCGTGTGTGTAGGTGTGAGTGTGTATGTGTGTGTTGCGTGTGTCTGTGTGTATGTGTGTGTGTATGTATGTGTGTTTGTGTGTATGTGCGTATGTGTTTATTTGTATGTGTGTATGTGTCTGTGTGTGTGTGTGTGTGTCTGTGCGTGTGTAAACTCTGTATACTCTGTATGTACTTCTATGGGGTTTTGGGCGTATCTATTTAATACAACAAATCAAGTTTATATTTGAAGAGCTTAGTTCCAAAAGGCGCTAAATCCATTTTTAGCTCACCTGAG
>JZLH01S0025131.1:0-13822 GCA_001188425.1 Eucidaris tribuloides | reverse complement strand
CCATAGATCAAATGCGATGATGGAACAATATAAGAAATGCATGACAGCCTGTCTCGAAATTGTCCGATAGAAATTTGTTGTTTTTTTTGGGTGGGCTTAGCCAAAAGAGCAGCAAATTATTGTTTTACATCGTCATTTGTATCAGAAAACGAAAAATGACATCTGACTCAAATGCATAAAAGTAATAGATCTAACAAAGAATATCCTTGAAGGGGAAAATAGCACGTGATCGTCACTACCTGGGGTTTAGATAGAATATAAGTATATTGTGTGTTCATTTAATGGTGCATTTAATTATTTGTGTTGTTATCACGGTGCCTACACACAGTTTAAGATTCCGATATTTACCGGATATACACTCAATCTATGTGGCTTTGTTCGCTGACCACTGTGTGTATGTGATACGTCTCTGATGAAAAATAATACTTCTATTCGTATTAAAAAAAAATGGTCCTTCTGATTTTGCAGCGTAGCGTAGCAATAATTTTACGATCGTTTTTCACAATTTTAAGGTCAAAGTATCTTGAAAAGAGTACTGGGCCTACTCGTCGAGTATTGTTGCAGATTGAAAAGATAAATTGTGGTAATTTCAGCTGGTGACACCGAGTCGGATCGGTTGAATATGAGAACAGGAGATATGTCGGATCAGACGATCTCGATGATGTGGTTTAGAATTGTAGCCAACCGATTATAGCATCAAAAGAGAGATCGGAAAACCGCTTGGATTACATTGTAGCCTGTATACATGGTAGAAATCAGTATATAGAAGCAGTGGTCAATACAGGTATAGCCTCGTGTCGAATTTCCGCTAAATTGTGTATGTAAATAACAGGTTGGACAAAAGAATAATAGTATTTTGAATACTTATAATTTTGTTTTTGCTATTTGCGATGTGCTAAAAGATGAAGCACATCTGTATTTTATTTGTTCTCTGAGTAAATATTTATATCAGCAACAGCCAAAGCGACAAATACCTCCTCAATGTGACTTTAGGGATAATATTAAGGATGGCGAAATCATCATGGCAGTAAAGAAATCGCTGTAAATAATAATAAGCAAATAATTAAAATGTTTCCTCGATTGAAATAAAATGAAAAAGTTGAAGCACATCCGTATTTAATTTATTTGTTCTCTGAGTAGATATTTATATTAACGACAGGCTCAGCGACAAATACACCCCAGTGTGGCTTTAGGATAGGATAGTGGAAGCGTCATGACGGTAAAAAATCGTTGGAAATAATAATCGGTAAATAATTATAATGTTTTCTTGATTGAAATAAACTGAAAACGTTGAAGCACATCCGTATTTAAGTTCTTGTTCTGTGAGTAGATATTTATATCAATGACAGTCTCAGCGATAAATACACCCTCAATGTGTCTTTAGGGATGATATTAAGGACAGTGAAAGCGTCATGGCGGTAAAACCTGTTGGAAATTATAATCAGTAAATAATGAAAATGTTTCCTTGATAAAAATATATTGAAAAAAAGTTGAAGCACATCCGCTTTTAGTTTATTTGTTCTCTGAGTAGATATTTATATCCATGACAGCCTCAGGGCCAAATAAAACCTCAACGATGTGACTTTAGGGATAATATTTAGGATAGTGAAAGCGTCATGGCGGTACAAATCGCCAGAAATGATAATTGGTAAAATAATTGAATTATTTTCTTGAACGAGATTGTTCTATTGTCAGCAGTCACATAGGGGATTCACAGATAGAAAACAAAAACAAAATAGCCTGTTAATGTTAGGTTAAAATAGATCCCTAAGCGGAATTATTTAAAATGAATTCATACCAGATATAAATGGAGGATGAGCTCTACACCTATTGGTAATTGCAACAATTTTCGGTAGGTTTGAGGCGGATAACATTCTGATGTCTATAGTGTGACACTATCATACTTTATGACAAATTTGTTGATGGAATAAAACTATACGTTGAATATTTCAGCTTGGTGCTTTTCTATTTTAAGAGGGAAAAAGTATATTTGTATGGCGTTCTCCTGTATGGAAAATATAAAAGAAAATTATGGCTAACTGTCAAACGACACATCTGCCTAAAACGGTGTCTCTGTGAAATAAATTTCATAATGTATTTCTCCACGAAACTTATATAATACGCGGCTTATATCTATATCAAACAACTAATGCGTGTATACAGTCCAGGTTCTCCAGGAAGCTAAGTTACACCGTTACAGAACGTGATTGTCTATGTGACCCCATCAACAATATGTACCACGGAACTCATCATAACTACAAAATAATTTCCTTCCACAAAATTATGTTCACGTAAACCAAGGTAGAAGACCAATTTTATCAGGTTTATGTGATTATAAACTTGCCACTTTTTTTTATAGATATCATATTATTTTGTAACTGAAGATAAGCAATTAAATATATTTCAGTCAAATAACTTGTATGTTCATTCCCTAACATATTGATTAATGACTCATAGACACTTGACTGACCCATGACAGGTGGCTAACAATGGTCAGTTTTAGGAACTTTGTTTACAGACTGGATCTGAATTATTAATTCTTCGTTTATTAATAGAAACAGTCATATTTCACGCGATCGAGTGAAAAATGATGCTATAATACAGAAGGGCGTCGATCCATGTTTCAGATGGGGGGGGGGGGGCGAAAAATGAAGAAATATTCAAAATTTTTGGCGCGCTCTCGCGCCAAAATGTAATACAGAATTTTGCGTAAAATAGTATGTTTACTAGTATTTCTATGTCATGTTTAATGGTTTTACAGTGCTGTCCAATGCTTTTTAAAACATATATTTGTGTGGCATATTATGATTTTTTCAAGTTGTCAAATTATTGGGGGCAAATCGATATGTTTGCCCCCTCGATAGTTTCATTGATAAGGCGATCGCCCCCTGCCCCCCAGGATCGACGCCTCTGATACAATCTTTCAAAGTGCCTTATTTTCTGGAAATTTCAGTTTCGATTCAATTAACTCCTTTATCCACACTTGATAGTTAGCTAGTCACATGATATGTGAGTGACATTTTGGAATGTAATAAGTTTGCAGAAAAGTAATAAAAATAGAGAAATAAATCAGACACAATATATAAGAAAAATTCGCCACTCCAACTGTTTAATTATCATCCAGTTTTTGCTCCCGTGGAGATCAGCGCCAACAAACAGACGCTATATAGTAGCAGATACCGAGTAAATATGTGGGAAACGAATATCAAGTCAAACGCAAATGCAATCAATTTGTAACACACGGCGATTTATTAAAATTTTGTTCTCACGACGCATTGTTGAAACTTCATGTTTGCCTATAAGTGAAGTCAGTCTTATGTAGACTCAAAATAATGCATTCTGAATCAGGTGTAGATTTCAGCATATGAATCATAATTATGGTAGTAATCACACACAAAATCAATCCTGGGGGTAATATGATCGGGTTTGAGTGAAATTGTAGAGCATCACAAGAATAATAACTTACCCCCTGTTGAATCAGACGGATTTTTAC
Organism: Eucidaris tribuloides; assembly: GCA_001188425.1. Lineage (NCBI taxonomy): Eukaryota > Metazoa > Echinodermata > Echinoidea > Cidaroida > Cidaridae > Eucidaris > Eucidaris tribuloides. Next base: position 10,329 of record JZLH01S0025131.1, on the reverse strand, counting down.
ATTACAAAATTTGTGTGGGCTCTTTATACTTTAAGCAAACACCTGTTGTTTATTATGTATTCTTTGGTGCATAAATACAACCTCTCTAGAGCGCCAAGAAAACAACATAATATTATGAACATTAATGAACCATGTTGTTCAGTTTCATGAATGAATATAGGAATATACTAATACTCGCTACTAACACTGTGGATAAGGCGCCGTAATATGTTTCTTCATTTCTCATACTGTATCTCGGGGGATACTGTTGGCGGCTAAATAAGACTACGCGCGGTGTTTTAAAGTTTTTTTTTTTTTTTTTTTTACAGTATTAGCGTCCCTCTGGTTCAAGTAAGGTTAAAGTCTCTTATCGGGGCAAGGTCGATGCTATCTTGACGGTTTCTAGGCAGGGGCGGCGCCACAGGGGGGCAGGGGGGAGCGGCCGACCCCTTTTTTTCTAAACGTATGAAAAATCACGGGGATTTGGCCGCTAAAATTGTTTGCCGGTTTGGCTGTGAAAAATATTTTTTGCTGCGAAAATTTTACCGCCACACCCCAAGCGACTTTTTAGATGCTAATTTGGCCCTGAAAATTTTCTGCCGGCCGCGAATTTGGCCGTGATTTTGGCGGCGAAATTTTTTCCGCCCCTCCCCCCAACTGAACGACTATTACCTCCTGATTTACCCGCGCATTTGACCGTGAGAAAAAGTTTTGGGCCGCGAAAATTTTCCAACGGATTTCGCCCCTTGGCGATTTTTACCCTGGCACCGCCCCTATTTCTGAGAGGACGCTGCGACTGGCGTGTAGGAAATTCTGTCAAATTTCAGTGTAAATGCAACGAGCATTTGAACATTTATATTTCAAGTTTTTCATTAATTTATCTTTTACACAGCCGTTATAGTAGCATGACTGCCAGAACTGATTCTTGTACCATCTAGTGAAAACTGAATATCTGCTGATCGAAGCGTGCATAGTCAAAAATCTCATACCAGTGCAGTCTGACCCATTGTCAAGTAAGCTTTGCTACGGCTGGAGTCTTCCAAATTCAAAATTCAAATTAGTGGGTGAAGCTGACATCCAATGTCTGAAACCAAGATTACCATTACAAAACACAAGCAATGGATCGGTTTCAAACGATCTATCATTTATATTTCAAAAACTTTACAACAAATGAGTCCCAACTCTAAAATACTTGATTTTATGTATTTTTCTTTGGTTAGATCATATCTGAAAAAAAGAACAACACGCGGTTCTGTGTGCAAATAAAAGCAAAGACTTTAAAGGTCATGAAAAAGACTACCAGTATTAAATAATCATGAATTAATAATTACGACCTAAAATTAAGGGATTCAATTTATTTCAATAAACTGATATAGTCCAAAACACTTTTTTTTTTAAGTTTCACAAATGGTTCAAATGGGAAAAACATACTGGTCCAACGACAAAACATCAAAATTCGTAGCTATTTTCGAAGATACTGAATACCAGGAATTGAAGCAATAACCGAAAATTGGCAAAACTGTAAACGGTGTCTGGTGGGAGCGCAATTGCAGTGTTTAGCCTGCAGTGATCTGCATTCATCTAATTCAACTTTTATCGCCGATTTAAATCGCATTTGAACTGTTATGGGAAACCGTTGTTTCATCTCCCAAGACCCATTTTACTTTAGACGCGTATACATGTTTTGCATACACCCCGAGGTGGAAGTGGAAATTATTACAATATTGCCTTATAGAATGTTGTCTCCAGGCGCTGACACGGTATAATACAGTGTCTACGACTCGGAGACGACACAAACTGTGCAATACACATTCATTAATACCGGCTATATTATGCAATTATAAGTAATTGCCTGGTAGTGAGGCTAGTCCTCTGGTTAAACGACACAGGTGTCAACCTCGAAATCAGTCGGTATTATTAGTCGACAGTGATAACTTTGTTTGGATGGCTTGAAAATAAAAATATGACTTGTTATAATTTTCAATTTCATTTAATATGTAGCTATAAAAGCACACGGATGCCTATAGTTCTCATTTCATTAGCGTTGTTTTGCTCAAGGGCAAAGCGTTCTTGTCTTTTTTGAAGTCCTTTGTCGATCGAAAGATGACAGCTGTAGTTCCTCTGATGATTTGTATTAAAGCGATGACGGGTTTGAAAGATTCCCCAAACATGCTTTATTATAATGAGAATTGTAACATATTGAGTCACATCAAGACTCTTTGATAGGCTTATGGGAATCATACTAAGATAGCGATCCTACAAACAAAACTGTTTTTCTTTCAATTGTCCCCGAATGCCATTTATTTCATTTGCTCCGCTTTTGCATTTTAAAAAGGGCAATGCGATTTTCTTTACGCTTTCGAAAGAACGACAAGCCGGATTTCAGATAATAATCGGATAAGAGGTTAAAAATCAAACAAAATAATCAATCAAAGAAACATATGCATCTTTCATTTCCCATGTTCACACATCGAAAACAGTTTTTTTGGAAAGCAGGATAACGCCATTGCTTTTAACATGCGTCAACAGGTTATACGGTGGTAAGTGTAAGTACCCCATCTACTGAAGAGGGGGGGGGGGGATTCTCACGATTACATTGTGAACACTAGACTGTTCAGTTTACATTGCAAAATCCGAGGTGTCAAATTCAACAACCGTTGGCCTATATATAAAAACCCGATATGTGATACATTTTTAGACTCTGTGTTTAACCCTAATCAGGCTGGGCTTTTTTTGGCTATCCTTTATCGGAGGGGGGGGGGGTGATTTCGCCCCCTGAGATATCGACCGTTGATCTAGCAATCGCACCGAAAATCGGCTCACACGTCGCCCTTGACGTAATCTACAAGACTGTAGTAAAATACTTGGAATTATTTTCGTATTAATTAATTATGCTAATTTATGCGTACATAACAATTAAGCTCTAAATCACTAAATCGTCGTGCGGCTGGCAGAAGGTCGTTAGCAAATGCTCTAAGTAGAAGGGTGTTAACAGTAAATTGCTTGTAACGTGACAACCATTGGCTTATTTCACATGAAATCAAAGTATTGTGATCTTTTAGATCCTTTTATCAGTACGTAAGGCGAAAATATGGAATAAGCCTATTGGTTTCAAACTAGAGGCAATTTACTGTAAACCCCCTTCTGCTTAGAGCATTTGTTAACGACCTTCTGCCTGCCACACGACGAAGTAGAGTTCCAAAAATGCTATTTTGGGGGATTTAGACACTCTTTCTATTATACTTTGCAAATGTATTTGAAAAAAAAATCGGAATTAAAATTAATTGATTTCATATGCCTTTTGTTTTTTAAGATTTCTTATGAATTTCTTTGATTTTTTTTACGTTTTGTTTTTTATGCTTTTTTCCATGAAATTTGTTGGGGACACTTTTGCGATCATAAACAGCATAGAATTAATTAATTTCAACCATTTAAAGTAAAATAATCATACATTTTTGAATTTTGCCTGAAAACACAATTTGTATTGGTATTGTAGATAAAATCACGTTTTTGAGCAATTTTTGTCTGACATGCAAGTACGAAATGTCTCAAAAGATACGCGATATGTAGGGTTTAAAAAAACACCCCAGGATACATATTTTCATTGAAAGGTGAAAAAGTGTGACTTTGGAAATCCCCCCTTTGAAATATTTTATACTTTATTTCAATCATATATATTTTTTCATGGTTTCGCAGATAACGAAAACAATAAAACATGACAACAAAATAGAAAAAAATGATATCGAGGGGGGGGGGGAACGGACCCTCCATAAAAAAATATAGAGGGGGACACGTCCCCTGTACCCCCGGATCTATGGCCCATTCTTTGAAGTGTATAATCGTGGTCTTGCCCAACAGAAATTGCCAGGCATAGTTTTTTTTTTTGCAATTCATCATATCTTTAGAATCGACAACTTTTAATAAATACTCTTCAATCTGAACACAACTTTGTTGACGACGTTTTTTCCAGTGAAGTACAACTTGCAAAATAGGTTGTGTATTATGATTATCTACATAAAATAATGATGTTAAATTATCGAAAGAACCAGGTGAAAAAGTTTCAAACCACGAGCATCCTATTACATGAGTCGAACTGACAGAATTGTCCTTATGGACAGCGAGCTAATTACCGAATTTCATGCAATAATTGTTACAGGTGTAAAAAAAAAGTAGAGCGTGGATTTATTGGCATAATTCTCCATGGGCATTTCCCGTTCAGCCGTGAAGAAGTAAAAATGGAAATTAGAAGTATTGATCGCCACAGGCATCATATTAAAGCCACCATCAAACAATGGAACCTGTCTTAAAGATCTGCGGTACATAACCCTCTATACTGGAATTGTCTCTCATACATGTAAGAACAAGAAATGAAACCTAAAGAAAATAACGTATCCTTAGTTCATTCCAAATTACATAATGTTATAGCTCCTACCTTTTAAAGAATCTAAATGATTAATAAAGCACAGATGTCACGTTGTTTGTTTGCATAGTTCTTTTTTTTTAAATTCTTATTCGTTTGCTTGCTTGCTTGCTTTCTTTCCTTTTTCGTTTCCTTCCTTCCGTTTTCTTTCTTTTTTGTTTTCTTTTTTCTTTTTCTCCTTTCTTTGTTTGTTTCTTTTTTTGCTTTTGCTTTACTTTCTCTTCTTTCTTGCTTTCTTCCGCTTTTCTTTATTGCGCTATAGTGCCTACGGAAGTATAATATACAATACGAATATCACGAAAATATATCAAATTTAGCTCATAATCCGTTCATATGACATTCCATCATGCAGAATCAACGTAGAAAATTATAATTTAAGTCTCTGATGGACTCTTGACGGGTCATGGTAAAATGTTATCTTGACATCCAACCAGGATACACTTACCACCGAATAGCCGAAGATTATAACACTTGTTATGTATAATTTTCCCTCAAAAATGTCATTTCAATCCAGAATGATTCCTTATCAAATACATTGGATCTGCAATTAATGCGCACGATTGCCAGGGCGATTTTGCCACGTCGAGTGCGCGGAGTTGAAATCTAAGATGACTTGTCTACAACGTGTCATCGCAAGAACCTCAAATGATTGCACTTGTCGCGGTACTGCATCCCAAGCGCTGGCGTTTCTGCGAAGACAGTCAATTCCCCACAAGTGCCTAAATATTGATCGTTACAGTTAGACTTTTCTTGTAATCGAAATCGGAATCGTTTGAGAAAGGACTAAGTCAAGACATTCGTTCACACAAACAGAATGTAGCGAATGTTAAGTTGTTACACGAGCTCCGCGAGAATCAATTTTCGAGTTGTTAGCATGGAAACTGCAAAAGGCAGCGTCCACGATTAATAAAGGAAAATGATATGCTCCATTGAGAAGTAACGTCATCTTATTTCATTCCGTGCCAAAACGGGCCCCAATATTTCAACAGATGTGGCGTTTTCGCTCACACATGTTTGAGAAAATATGATATTCTCATTAATGGTGTTTAAATACAAACGAAGAAACCATTTATAAAATTGACCTCCGAAAGAACGGTTGGATCCGGTTGTGTGTACAACAGTAATGGAAAAGTGTATGATTAAGTATTTTTCTATTTTAGAAATGAACTTCAGAATTATACAATCGCATATATGAAGGATAGGGAGTTTTCATTTCAACAGATTTCCCCCCTTTTCGGTTTAATTGACATCAGTTCCTGGAGCGCCAGTCGAATTCTAGAAAAAAAAGTAACCGCGTGAGTAACGCATTCGAATTACTATCTACACATTAAGTCTAAAGATTAAAGGTTATTAATCCGTTATGTTTAAAACAGGCAAGATATAATTGATCAAAGCGATATAATATAAACTAAGGTGTAAGTAAATTATCTGGTTTTAAAGGTAATAAATTAGCCCGATTACTGCATGTTGATCCGAAGTTTTCAATATATACTTCATTCGTATAAGTCTCATACATTTTATGCCAACTTCCTGCAGGGGTAGGTGGACGAGTGTCACGAGCCATACAAGTGATAGCACGCCGACCGCTATGGCTGCAAGTGTTAAACATTTGCATCACACCGTATCCCATTTCTATCAAGTTTGGTCTCTTGAGAAATCTCCTTGCGAGTGCTGAATAATAATGACACAGTAACATGTTCAAGAACAGGTTCATTGCGAAGTTAGTAGACGGTGGTTAAAAGTATAACTCAAAGTTCGACGTGATTATTTTTCACGATTATAGCGATATTATTTCCCAGAGCGCATGCATTCACCTACATATTATTACAGTTTGTGGTGTTCTTTCTGCCAAATGTGATTCTGGTGAAAATAACCTAAAATGGACTGTTCAAAATCAAGAATGCATTAGTTCTTTAATGTGTGTATTTTTAAAATAAGGGATAAATCATTCGGATATGCGCTGTTTGTTTGAGTTGTGTGTTGCTTCATCTGCTTAATTTGTTAGTGTTCACCGATTTCTGCGAAGCAAAGCCCACCAGGAATCGCCACTTTCAGCCCTGCTCCAGGTTTCCGACCCATTGCTTTGACCCGGTAAGGTTTGTAGGTACTTGGTTTGCGCTAGAAGAGTTACGAATCATGTCTGCCTGTCCGACTCAGATAACTGTTGAAATTCAAATAGCATCGTTACGGCGTTTTGTAGATCAAACGGGCCTTATTTACCTGGAAACTAACTTGTCAGTCCCATGGCTGACCTTAATCTTCAAGCTATACTCATGCGTTCTATATTGGACGTTTCCCAGCATATGTTGCATTACATGTTGCATTACTCGTGCTCTTCAGAATAATTCTCTGATGTTTTGGTAAGAGCAAACAACAACAACAACAACAGCAACAGCAGCAGCAACAACAACAACAACAACGACAACAACAACAACAACAACAACAACAATGACAACATTTATCTGTATATTTCGATTCTGATAAGGTCATTTTACACAGAAATATCGTCTTGGATGAAAGGAGCGGGTTGAATGGTTTTGAGCTTCGGTGCTGGTGAGGATCCAACGACACAGAAAGTTCGAAGTAAAACCAATCTAGCCAACTTCTTCAATATAACAGGCATGTAATGAGGAGTAAATTTGGTATTGGAAGAGGCCTCAAAGCCGAGGCCGGACTTGAGGCCAATTTCTGCATGGTGGCCTTGGTGTCGGTCTCTGTCTTGGATGCAAGGGGCGACGGGAAAAAAGAGGTCAAACAAAATGAATACAGGACGTATCCACCAGGACACGAATGAACATAACCATTCTAAAGATGGTTTCCTAAAATAGATCTCTAATGAATACAGGACGTATCCACCAGTACACGAATGAACATAACCATTCTAAAGATGGTTCCCTAAAATAGATCTCTTTCGAGGAGAGATATTTGTGAGTGACGTCACCAGGGTTCGTCCGCCTACTCATCAATGCTGAAGATAACCGATCTTCTTCAGTCATGCTGAACAATCGGTCGTGTTCCCGAGGACAATAGTTTCCCACATGTTCCTTAGAATACGGAGTTCTAAAAATTAGATGACCGAAAAGTCCTGAGTCCGAAATACCCCCGTGCAGAGGACATTTCGGTTCCTATTAAAGCTCCAAAAGATATTGGTTTTTCACGTGCACAATGTGCTTGGCAGTTTGAAAATGATATAACCGAAACGTTCCGAGACCGAAATATTCCATATCTACCAACGTTCCGGTTCTGTCGTCTATGATTGGACTGATTGCAGAGTGGTCGGGTTCTCCATTCGACCCATTGAACTGTGTTTTCATACTTGTTTTAAAGATAGTATTTAACATTGTCGAAGTTTAATTATAGAAATTGTCAAACTTTCATATCTGAACTACATGATAGTGTTTAAATGGACAAATAAACACCCTAGAATACAAAAGTTTGGAAAGTTATGCTGCCACTGGCAAGATATAAATGACTAAACAATTTCCACTCCGGAGGAGGATAAAAGAGCCCAGATCTGCACAGAGTAAGTCTATCGAAGGAAATGGGCAGGTGAATCCGGTCAATTTGGGTGCTTACAGATTTTCACTTCTTTAAAGCACTGAATCACCATTTTGAAATACATTTTCATTTTTTTTTCAGGGCTTCATTTTTAGACCTCATCAAAGACACTTATAGCATGGAGGATTATGTTGCTCACATTTTTTTTGTAAACTATGGTCATTATTAGCCTAAGGCGTTAACATTGTGGAGTTTCAATTAAAGAGATGGCCAAACTTTCATATCTGAACTACATAATAGTGTGTGAAACACGCTGGAGCACCAAATTTCAAGCAGTAATGCTGTCACTATTGCAAAATGTGTACAGAACAAAATAATCGGCAGACGAATCAATAGGGGACAGCAATTCTAGAACACAAATGGGGGGGGGCTGGAATGGTTACTCATTTTTCCTTTTGAAAGTCACTTAATGATCGTTTTGAATCTATTTTTTCAAGGCTTTATTTTCAGACCTGAGCAGAGACACTAGTACCATGGAGGATCACATAGCTCAGATTTTTTAAGACAATATAAAATGATATCTTTAAAGCCAAGGAATAGTTTTGGTAAATGGTAAAAAAAATGAAATTCTTTGCAATTACATTTTTAAAGGCAGTGGATCTCATTTGCAAACATCCCTGCAGACCAGGCAAAGATAAGCCATGCCCTAAGGCTATTGATGAATGGCATGTCTATGAAATCTGGGGGTCAGTTATTGCCCAGAATTTGAAAAATGCGAAAGAAAAACTATAGCCGTTTAGTCTACGTTTTATGGCAGGAATTTTTTCTCGCAAGAAAAAATTCAAATCAGAGTCTAACGGTCACTATATATAATTCCACTAAAACTGAGTTTCTAGCTCCTATATTTTGCTAAAGGTTCCCAGAAGGCATTGTCTTCTAAATGTCATTGTATTTACACAATGTTAATTTTTAGGCATGCAAAAGAGATCCCCTGCCTTTTAGATACACGTATATAGTCTATCAATGCCCGAAAAATTGCTCGCTCTGAGACCCTCCAATTTTTTTTTAGAAATTACTCAAAATGTAAAATCTAGGGGGGGGGGGCAGATTTCCCATAGGTACTCTACATACCGTTAGATGCTCTCCTTTAATTTAAACATCGTAATTTGTCACTATAAATTTTTTTTAGTAGGTTTGATGTTGTTTCCTGATGTCTGGGGTGAAAATAGAATACTTTGTAAACGATTGACAAACACGTTGTCTGATCGATCAAAAATATACTTGGGCTTAAGCGCTGTCGAGAAAGTGTCGTTAGCACGATTCGTCGTGCAATTTTCGCCATCTGGTGTAGTTCAATCATAAATAGCATTTCCCTAATCTGCTCCATTCATCACATATAATTATAACGAATTAATGTGCCACATAAGGTAGCCAAATAACTAAATCAGGTTTCAGATGTTCTATTTTACATCTAAAACATGTTAAACATTACGGAAAATGTAACAATACCTCATGCAATTTAAGTGGAAATGTGTTGTGCGAAGTACAATCAGAAGAAGTGTCATTAGAAACACGTTTCAATCCCGATCTCTCATTTCCATTTTTGATTCACTCCTATATTATCCATTTAAAACTGCGTAAAGGCACTGTACCATTTAAGAATGTTCAATCAACTGAGCAAAATCAACTGAGACTGTTTGCAAAATGTACCATGGGTAGAGGTGTCCCAATCAGCAATGGATAAAAAAACATACCACATGGGAATATTTAATCAACACCCGTAATGTTTATACCCTATCAAAGTTAAATTATCGTCAATATGTTCTTTTTATTTATTCCCCTTTTCATGACAATTCAACATATAAGCGATGTCCGTGCTTGGTTTTACTTTGCAATAAACACGCTCAGGATAAGACATTTATTCATCAAAAATGTTCTGTTTTTTCTTTGTCTTGCGTAGAAATTTGCACGTAACCGATTCTGAAGAAGATAAATTTATGCTCACCCCTTTACCTTTACCACCAAATCCTTTGCTGGAGTGTCTATGGAGTTTCATATTTATGTTACGAAGACGGGAGGTGTTTTATATGTCGTTTTATATACTGCATCTTGTAACTTTCCTCCATCTGATAAATTGTAATCCCATTTCACTTGTAAAATTATACGTAATCCCTTGACAATATATCTCCCAGCTATACGATCGACATACATTCCTACTTCATACGTATTTAATAGTTTCTGATCAAACTCAACCGCGATAGACAAATGTATTTACACCAAAAATACGTTCATGTGATTATTTAATCCACTTAAACAATTGCTTTGGGGAATTGGAAGATATTACTCATCGTTATTTAAACAACACGGATAGTAATCAAGTATTTCAATCCACTTAAAAGATTGCTTTGCAATGTAACAAGAAATGATGAAAA
>JZLH01S0025124.1:4787-19075 GCA_001188425.1 Eucidaris tribuloides | reverse complement strand
TAATAGGTTAACATACAAACCGTGGATCTCCTTTGACCAGAACCAGAACCCAAGGCCAGAACTACAAGTAAATCGTTTTAGAAAATGACAGCACCTAATCTTTCTTCACTGTTATCTGGCAATGTAAGGAACAATTCCAGCCAGGTCACATGTCACAAGTGCTCAAGTAAAGTAGGTTATTAAACCATGAATCATGAGTATTTTCTAGCCATGCACTCTAAATGCATGTACGACATCGGCCATGGGCAGACAAAAGCAGGTTACGAAGGAAGAGTAGCTCATGTTGTATGTCGATGCTGATTAGAAATATATAGAGCCTTTGAATATTATATTTCAATGCTCTTTGAAATCTGTTTGGTGTCCATGAGGCATTTACAGGGAAGAAACATCACTCACCATCCTTGTCATCTTTCTCTAGCCGAAATGAATTAAAACAAGGCCTTACACACCCCACACATCAAGGAACAGTCCACAGAAATTCTCTTGGAGGTGCATCAGCTCTTGCTACAATTACATTTGAACATCCTCATTAAGCTCTCTGGTGCAGCGGGAAGATTCGTCTGTACTGATAGTAATTTTTCCATTACTGAAGATGTTTCATACATGTTTAAAGAACAAGTTCTTTTCAACTACTTCTCTATTGTAGCACTAGTAGGCTAACAGATCTGTGCCATCGAACAGTGTTGACAACCTGCACCGATTGTATTGCTGTTTCCGTGATCAGGACATCTGCATCTCCTTTGGCATGAATCATTGTGCAGCTGGGCCTGTCAAGGAAAGGACTAAGTATATCAAAAAACGTTTGTTTTGTTGTGCTTCATAGAAGTCGCTTCTCTAAGTTGGTCCTATTGATGTACCTGTGCATATACTGAGGGAAACATCTTTGATGGTGGGCCCATCTACATTCTCATCAAAGACAATGGTTGCTTTTCCATATGAATTTGTCACAGAATTATGTGGCATATAATCATGTTGCATATCCTATTGAAGCCACCGACCTTTTTGTCCTACAGTAGATTAGTTGTAAAAGTGCACCACTATCAAGCATACTGTAATGTAAATCAATTCTCTGGGGTCTGACTGATCCTGTTTCATTTGATCTTCCAAAGAGTATCACCAATTACACTTGTTTGGCTTCTGTGGGAAAATTCTCAAAATTATCAATAAGGTTGTAGGGTGATGAAAAGTTTTGTATTCAAACAAAGTTACTGAGTCTTTCCTGCTTTTCTCGGGTGGCGGACAACACTTATTCTTGGAAAGGCTCCTGTGAAGCTAGGCATGGCCCTGGATCTTCAGCGATAACTAACAACTATCGTGTGATGCCAGTGTGGACTATTAGTTTTCTTCTTCGAAACAAGTAACCCTTCCACGATGAAAAATCATAAACTGTCGAATCTTGTAATCTTTTCAAGTACTGGAAGGCTTTTTTCAACATTATGTAAAATTGTTTTCTCTAACGATTTGCCTAGCTTGTCTTTATAGCAATACCAAACCGTACGCCTTTAATATCTAAATTGTCTTTGATTCGGTTTAGGTGGACATAGAATGATAAATTTGAATCTTTTTCATATTGTGAAAGCTCATTTGCATATTCTGACAAATATTTTCATGAAAATTTGGAGTATTGAGTACACTCTATTTACTTATTCCAAAAACATGAAATGATTTCATACATACGTACAAAAAACTCCATTTTGTAATTCATGTACGTTCACAATATTATGACTTGTATAAATTATAAAGGAATTAACATTACAATGTATATGGAATATTGCAATGAATATCACTCTAATGTATCCATTGACTTCGTTGACATTGTGAACATGACTTTAAACACATTTCTTGTTTTAATCCAGTGGCTACATGCAAAGCAAATGTGAAAAATATAATTTTCCTTTAAGATTGAAACTAATTTGCATATTATGATAATTTAACTACAATTGTTTACTTATTTATGTGTCTATCGTGTTCTTTGATATTAAAAAGATGTGTTTTGACAATAAATTCCTTTTAATGCTGCAAACTTTGGTGAAAATATTAATTTTCTTGTACTGTGAAAGCTAATTTGCATATCATGCAAATTAGACCACTTTCCCATGCTTGGATTAGGGGGGATTTTTAGTATGGTGATTAGGAGACCTTACTGATAGTCATGGCAGTTGAAACAATTCTTTTGCAATTAGTGGTGGGTTACCCCCTTATATACGCTACATTGACTGGACTATTTGGCCGGGCGAGTTGGCTCAGTGGTAGAGCGTCCGCTTCTGGTCTGGAAGGTCGCGGGTTCGAGCCCCAGCCGGGTCATACCAAAGACTTTTTAAAAGTGGTACCTTCTGCTCTCTAGCCAGGCGCTCGGCATTTTAGAACAGAGAAGGGTAATAATAACATTTATGTTATGCAGGGCCCGCTGGTAGAGCAGTCTTTGTGACTGAAGTGGCTACCCTGGGTAAATAAGACGTTATTATTATCATTATTATTTGGCTTTGTATGGTGGAAAACAGTTGTACTTCCATTTTTTTTAAAGATTGTGTTATTGATTTGCACGTCAAAAAACATCTATATGAATCAAATCAGCTGAAATCATATCCAATGTGAAGATTAATATAAATAAACACCTCTCATAGAGACTTGGGATAAAATATTGAGTTTTGGTTAAAATCTGGACGGTTAAACTTCATCCTTTTTCCATTTGCTCAGGAGCAAATTTTAAAAAATCCGCGACGTCAAACGTGCACGTGCCGTTCCAAAATGGTCCGATCAGCCGTTAGCCAATGGTCGCGCAGGGGATAGCCGTTAACCAATCAGAGGGCTGCGCTCGTCTTGCTACGGTGCACAGTAACCGCAATTCGCATTTTGAGCAAAATTGAAACTCACAGAAAGAACAACATTCTGGTAACATGTCATTAGTTTTTCTCATAAAACAACAAATTCATGACGTATGGATCTCAGACTTTCAACACACCATTTGTAAGTACTAAACTACCGTTTGGTATTGATAATGAAGGGAAGTAATGGACTTGCACATCCCTATTTCACAATCTTTAACTTCAACGAGGGCACACGTGTGTTCCACCACAACCGTGTGTATTTCAACCCCATGTTTTGCCAATGCGACTGAATCAGTCAAAAGACATATTCCTAGAACGAGTTCCAGCCAGTTTAACATGACTTTATGTCGCGTTCGGTTATTATATCCAATAAACATCCAAACATCCGAAGAGTATTGAAAAGTGATGATGGATTTGTGCGCATACAATTATGTTTATTAGGCCATTCGTCTATGAACCATGACATTTTCCATATGTCTTTCCTGAAAATAGTAAGGCGATCTTATAGACGCCATAATCCATTTAGAAACGAATGGATGTTTATGTATATAACCCCCTTGCCCGCCACCTACACTTATCTGACTGTTTGTTCCCAGAAGTTTTTGGAACGTCGTGAATAACATAATGTTCACATTCCCTTTGAATTTGCTATTCTCTTTTGTACAACACCTTCATCGTTTGCGCATTATGGTAAAAAATATCTAAAGACGCAATTTAAAGCCCAAGTTTAGTTTTGGGGATTTTTTTATTTGAAAGCTATATACCCAAAGGTCATATCACACCAATAACAGATTCTGAATGTCTTTCGCTTTTATATAATGAAAAATCGTTGGGGGGGGGGGACCCCCGAGATTTTTCGGTACCCCCAAAATTTTCGACTATATTTGACATTATAGCATCCAAAGGGTTAATGAGGTGTTAAGGTTATCTGAGTTATACCTCATCTGAAAGAGCAGAGTCCGCTCTTTCTGATGAGGTATAACACGGATAACCGTAACACCTTATTAACCCTTTGGATGCTATAATGTCAAATATAGTCGAAAATCTCGGGGGTCCCCCCCCCGAGATTTTTCATTAATTAATAATAATTAAAAAAAAAGACATTCAGGATCTGTTATTGGTGTGAAATGACCTTTGGGCATAAAGCTTTCAAATAACAAAAAAATTCCCAAAACTAAACTTGGGCTTTAACATTGTAGAGGTTCATTTGAAAAAAAAAAATCAAACTTTGATACATGTATAATTGAATGGACAAACACCCTTGAACACAAATCTTGACAAAGTTATGCTCCCACTGGCAAGATGCATGGACAAAATCACCTTCTACGTATGCATGTATACACAGAAGTCTGTGGGGGAATGGACATGACAATGTTGGTTATTCTTAGACTTTCACTCTTTTAGAGCGCTAAACATGAAAACATGATAAATGATCGTTTTGAAATACAGTTTGTTTAATGGCTTCTATTTTTATTTTATCAGAGACACACATAGCGTGAAGAATTTTGCAGCTCCAATTTTTGTTGAAACTTGAAACATTTACCTATAATGAATACCTATCCCAGACGTTATTACCATAATATGGTACTTACGTTTCAATTCAATACCAAGTTTCTGTCAAGTCTCTACCTATATATTTTCACCTACAGGTGGCAGCATTCACTATTTTGAGTGCATGTTCGTTGGTCGCAGCCGGCGTCCTTGGTGCTATTCATGCCCTGGCGAGTTTTTCAACGAAATATATATGTGCCTATTATTACTGTGGGAATAATGCCGAGGAGGTAAGTGTTTCAGTTTCTACCCGAATTAAGGTAAATATGAATAATGCTGAAAGTCTACTTAAAGGCACCACAACTTAAAGGCACCACAATGCTTCTTTAAAGGTATTGGCTAACATTTACCACAGTTAAAAAAATCTGAGCTACATGATTCCCCATACTATCATTGTCTTTGATAAGGTCTAAAAATGGCGCCCTGAAAAAATTGTATTTCAAAATGATTATTTAGTGCTTTAAACAAGAGAAAATCGTAAGTTGATCGGATTCACCTGCCCATTTTCTCCCATAGACTTACTGTGTGTACACCTACGCTATTTAAACTCGCCTGGAGTTTGAATTGTTTATTCATGCATAACTTGCCATTGGCTGTGTAACTTCCAAACTTGTTTATTCTAGGGTGTTTATTTGTCCATATGAACACTACTATGTAGTCCAGATATCAAAATTTGACAATTTTTTAAATTGAAGCTCCACAATGTTAGCCTACCACTTTAAAGAAAAAAATCTATAAATAGAATAGTATCACCTCTAAGCTTTCCGCATAGTCTGCGCGTGTATATATTGAGGTCATTGCCTGAAAAGATCTGACAAAATTGGAAAGGTGGCAGCGACAAGTACGCTAACCCGCCAAAACTGTAAAAGAACTGAAGAAAAAACGAGGAAAAGGAAAATGTCAGAAAACTGACGAAACTGAAAAAAATACCAGAAAATGCATACTTCGACTCGCATAATCCAGCACAAACGCCATTTTTTTTTACTTCCGGTATTCGTATTTTTAAATCATGATAAATGCAATTATCTAAGAAATTATCGAAAAAATAATAATCATTCTTGTCGGTGGTGTAGGTTTGACCAACTGAGAGGGGACTAGGATGCAAAATGCATAATTTGAGACAAAATTGTGTTTTTTTTGTTATTAGTTTTGTACAAGTTTGACGTTAACTAGTCCTCATGATATCTTTTAGTTCTTTGGAAAATTGGTTAATAATAGTTCTATTCGTCCTATTAGTAGGACGTATGAGGCCGGAAGAGACCACTGGCGTTGAAGCAATTTCCCCCTTTTCTGCCTCAAATATGTGCATTAATGTAGACCACATATTTTTTGCTTTAATCTTTTGTTGTTGAAACTCGAATTTGCAACATACCAATGTCAAACGCTGTCACACACACTACACACACCACACAAACACACAACACAACACCACACAACACACATCACACACACACACAACACACAAACACCACACACACACACACACACCACACACACACAAAACACATACAGTCACACAAACACCGCAAACACACACACAAACACAAACACACACGAAACATACACCACACAATCACACAAACACACATACACACACAAACACCACAAACACACACATACAACAAACACAAACACACAAACACACACACACACAACCCGCACACACACGCACACACACGCACACACAACGCAAACACACACACACAACACGCGAACACACACACACAACACACACACACACACACAAACGTGCCATCATTTTCATTTACTCATCCAATTGTTTATTAGCTCACCTGAGCCAAAGGCCTCAAGTGAGCTATTTGCGATCGGCCTTTTTCGTCCGTCGCTTCCGTCGTGCTGTCAGTGCGTCCGTGCGTTCGTGCAGGTGCTGCGTCGTGCGTCGTGGTCGTTCGTCGTTTCGTCATGCGTACCTTTTTACACATTTTCAGCTTCTTCTTCAAATGCCATGATTGGATTTGGGCCAAATTGCGAATAATCTTAGGGGGTGGGGATTCGAGGATCCTTAAATTGGTAACCTGGCCCTGGGGGCCAGGGGCAGGGCCCTAAAGGGCCAAAAGTATGGTATGTTTTCAAACATCTTCTTTCTCTAGATCCAGAAATAGTTTAGGAAGCCCACTTTGTATGTAGATACCTCTATATGTTGCTACATTAATGTTCCTCATGACAATGCCAGGGGTGGCCGGTTTTGGCCAAAGGGCAAAAGTTTGGGATGGGGCCCTTATGGGAATAATTCACATTCACATCAATGGATTTAGGACCAAACTTGGTGGGAATGATTCCTCAGGGGAGGGGATACAGGGTTATCCTGGATGGTACACCAGGCCCCCTGGGGGGCCAGGGGACAGGGCCCATAAGGGCCCAAAAATAGGTCAACTTTCTAACACAAGCCCATTTGTAACAAACTTGGGTGGTAGATGGTAACAGGGGACCTCAAATGTAATTCGGGTCAAAGGTTCACATATGTAGGTCAAAGGTCAAATGATGTTAAATGTTTCTTGGTTGTTTTGGCCCATTTGTGACTAACTTGGATGGTTAAATGCTACATGTATAGCTGACCTTCAATGTTAAATTGGGGTCAGGGTCACTAGTAGGTCAAAGGTCAAATATTAAGATACTAGGGTCATGCTTGTATTTTATAAAAATGGATGTCAGAATTTAATTAAACTTGGAAAAAATCGCTATCGGTGTATGGCAGGGATGCCAAAGTTGTCCAACTTGGTGCATCTTGGCTAGGTGGGTGCCTGATATCAGGGTTCAAGGGCCAAATATACATATAGCTTGATGTTTTTTCTATGGTACCATAGAGAGTTGCGAGACTCAGGTTGAAGCGTAATCGTGCCCCCTGGGGCTCATTGTTTATTGTTTTACCATTTTAATCCATTTCAGTCTCCGCGGCAAGTCATGGATGCCTTAATCGCCATACTGAGTTTTCTAGAGGCTGTGTTCGCCATGATGTCGGCGTGTGTTGGTCTGCATGGCTTCTGTGAATGTTGTCATCGCGACGGCTGAACGTCAGGTTGCAACCCAGATGATCGAAGGCACACAAGACCAAAGACTTGAGGGACTGAATGTCTGCGATACCGAACCACCGAACTTGAACTTACACACTAGAAAGCTTGTGCGAACTGTATAACGTCCACCCCGGGCGCCATTTTTGCTTAGTCCTTCACAATGCCATATTGTGCAGCAGTGAATTATAGTGCGCAAGGGTGGGATTTGTTTTGACCGTCGGATAGGCCATTTTATTTTAAATCAGTCCTTGAAAAACAAAATTGAATACATCTAGGGCCTACAAAAGAATAGAGTACAATACAGCGAAATACGTTACACATACTACTTAATGTCTAAGAAAATTATTGTATGCTTTAAACACAAAACATACATAATAGACATACAATGCCATCAGAAAACAGCATGATTGAGATTGGTTTGGGAATTTCAATCAAAATATATCAAAGAGTCAAAATTCTCTCAAAATTTATCTTGTTTCCTCAAATTTGTCAGTTTTGTTCGCAAGTATACTTATCTGCCTTTCATTTGCGTAGCAATTCCTAATATATTGCTTAATTGTCAGAAAAGATGGTAAAGATGTTTGTATTCAAGCAAAATGGTCCAAGTTATTACATAAATCAAAGCATCGTTTCGTTTTTCTATGAAACCCAACAAGACGTGTACTAAAACAGTTCTATTCTACAACGTGTTACAGTGTGTAACCAATCGGTCAAACGACAAGGGCGGGAAATTATGATACAACGGTCATGCCGAAAGAACTAACCAACATGGCGGACTGTGCGCGATCGGTGGGGACAGGGTGGTCTGTGTAAGGGAATAGTCGCAAGCCTTCTAGTGTGTAGGTTCAAGTTCGGTGGACCGAACACCCGCCAGACCGAAAATAATATCGCGAGCAAAGAAGTATTAAACTCAATGGCACGTATGCACAAAGCAGGTTCAGTTAAACCTGGGTGTACCGTAATCCCAGGTTCACTTATACTCGGGTTTAACGTAGACACCATGTCTAAATTGTATTGTTTTTCCACAAAGACAAGTAATAATTAGACCTTAGATTTAAACTTACCCTGTAGTTGGTTTAACTTTTTCCCCAGACAAGACTAAGTTAGACACCATGTCTAAATTGTTTTGTTTTTCCACAAAGACAAGTAATAATTAGACCTTAGATTTAAACTTACCCTGTAGTTGGTTTAACTTTTTCCCCAGACAAGACTAAGTTAGACACCATGTCTAACTTTAAACCTGCTTTGTGAATTAGGAAATTTAAACCTATGGTGTAAGTTGAAGATAAGATTAGGTTTAAACAGTTAACCCTGCTTTGTTAATTATACGGGCCTATTATGATTGTCTGCGAGATGTGAGCACACACACGTCCCTCATGATAACCAGGCGGACGTTGAGTGCGCCATACCGATTTTCCTCGGCAAACGTTCAACTTGCTGACTTGTTCATTTCCGTTATATAATTTGTGCGTGTTAAAAGGCGGGCTATTCAAAAAGCTATGTTATATTCTTTGTTTCACCTTTATAATCATTACACTTATAGTTAGAATCATTCCTCATTCGTTTCATTCCTCTTTGTTGGAATGAAGCTTTTTGTTTTCATAATCGGAGCAGAGCTAGTTCAACAACATGGCAAGAAAAAAGTAGACAAACGTCATCATTGACTATATTAAGTGGATGACAACGATCTCATTCTTGCAAAGAGGCAAGTCTGCAAAGAAGTCCGTGATGTTGATATTGATTACTGATATCGGGAAATATCTGGTATTGGCGATATGGAGAATTCACGCAAATTTTCGGTTCCGCAGGCCTTGCGGGTCTATGGTCTACAGCGTGTATTGAAAAACATTGTCCAAGTGAAAAGCGTCCTCTTTGGCAATTAGAAAATACTCCTGTGACATGATGCTTACATCACCATCAAGAGCATTGTCTTAGCTTTCAAATAATGTCTGTTTGTTCAATTTGCTTGTTTTATGTTAAGGTGCATGTATGTTCTTTTACGGGCAGAGGACCTAATACTATCATTGACTGGTGTAAAAGTGGTACATTTTGTGATTTTACCCTTTCATTGTTTACTAGACATAGCTTAGGATTAAAACAAGCAAACTGAACAAAAGAAACGGTATTTGAAAGCCGAGAGTATGCCCTTGACGATGGCGTAACAATTATGTCACAACAATATTTTCTAATTGCTAAAGAGGGCGATTTTCATTTGCACATTTTTTGAGACACGCTGTACTGGTCGAACGCCTAATGTCGACCATCTTGATGGCTTATGAATAAAGGCCTGTATTAAAATGTATATACTGTAAGCCATGTAAAATCATGTGATCAAGAGATAATGCAAAATGTTTGTAAAATATATTCGTGTAGGCTAGTTGCACATACAGAACTGCCAAGTCTCCCGATTCTGCGGCAGATTCCCTGAAACTTTAGTGAACTTACCACATCCTGTATATCTAACCGATTAATTACTGATTTTGTAATACATGTATTATTTTTTTTTAGCTCTTGAAGCGCATGCATTTTCCCTGGTTGTTATTTGATGTCTTCTGACATGAATTGGAGTGACCTCAAGGATCACTCGGAGTTCCAAGTAATTCCTGAGGTCACTTCAAAATGTGTGAAAATCTCAATTTTTCATTCTTTTTTAACATTCACCCCTTAAAGAGTAAACAATTTCACTTGTTTTATTTTGAAGAGAGTATCTGCTGGTACTCAATAACCCCAGAGATATAGATTTTGCACATTCCAAAACAGTATGTTTGTTACATGTGTTGTCTTAAATGAAGTGGTTTTATAAGCAGAAGAAAAAATCTTTCTTTTATTAGCATAAACACAATAAAATGCAAGTCAGGCTTATTATTGGACAATTTCACTGGAAGGGTATAGTTGTTGAGAAAGTGTTTGTGGCGGTACTTGCATTTTTAGCTCACCTGAGCCAAAAGCTCAAGTGAGCTATTGCGATCGCTTTTTGTCCGTCGTCCGTCGTGCGTCGTCTGTCGTCCCGTCGTGCGTCGTGCGTCGTTCGTCGTATGTAAACTTTTCACATTTTCATCTTCTTCTTTAAAACGCATGATTGGATTGACTCATATTTTGGTCAACCTTGACCCGGAATTTGGTTAAAATTGCCCCTTTTCCGAGTGTGCCCCCAACGGATCCTTTCTCCGAGTCAGACTGATCCGGAATTTTTAAGAGTGTTGTTTCACCCATCATTGCAACTTTACTGCATCCTTTGTATCAGGTGAACAAGTTATTGGAATTCGGGTGATATACGTCCCCATTCAGATTTGCATATTTCATACACATTTTGGCTTGTTACAATGTAAAAATGTCACAAATGATGTAAATGTATTACCACAATGAATGACATAATGTGCATCAATATGAGACGTCGTTCAAGTCACATTTTCTCCCACCAAAATAAATGAGTATAAGTACATTATACTCATTTCGCAGATCAGTTTTATTATTGGAAATACTATACAAAATATTTAAATAATCACACAAATTTTGAAATGTTAGTAAAGTCAAATGGAGCATATAAGGCGTTAATAGTTACAAAATTAACAATGTTTGAAGAATTCTCTTGTTATTATCCGATAGTAAATGTACATGTATAATGCAATATTGATGTCATATTTCTGTTAGCGAGTTTTGTGAATTCCCGCGATTTTATTGTAAAAAAAAATTATTTCGCAGCCATAGATCACTTTTCCCCAATAATACTCATGATTTCATAGGATTGGAAATATGAAAGGTTTCGAACGAATATTTAATCGCAGGATTGAAAACCCGTTTTTGTTTGTTTTTTGCGGATAGCTTTGTCTCCCTTTGACCCCACTCCGCAGTATATGTCACTCAATTCCGGGTATTTAAAAAAAAAAAACCGTATACAACCCTCCCACCAATAAAGCTCTTTCATATTAACTTCTTTATTTGTAAGATAAGTTAGCAATACTTTTTTATTTCTGTAAAATGCAGGTTGTGGATTTTTTATAATGACCGCATGGAATCTACAATGTGTTGAATATATTGCAGCTCAAAAATAAAATCATACTGCGTTAAAAAATATTACTTGTTTCTGTTTTTTAATATTTATACTGCATATTTGTGAATTTATTTTTCCCATTCTGTATTATTGATATTTTTTCATATTTTACGAGTGCTCGTGGGATGGGCGTTAAAAACAAAAATAAAAACGGTTTCGTGACAATGTTTTACTTACTTTATGTCAGTATACGGTACACGTTATCGTTAGAAGCAGATTTGTTATTAAAGGCAGTGGATCTCATTTGCAAACATCCCCGCAGACCAGGAAAAGATAACCCATGCCCTTAGGCTATTGATGAAGGGCATGTCTGTGAAATCTGGGGGTCAGTTATTACCTATAGAATTTTAAAAATACGGAAGAAAAACAATAGCCGTTTAGTGTACATTCTACGATAGGAATTTTTCTCTCGCGAGAAAAAAATTCAAATCAGAGTCTAACGGTCACTATAATTCCACTAAAACTGAGTTTCTAGCTCCTATATTTTGCTAAAGGTTCCTAGATGGCATTTTCTTCTAGATGCCATCGTATTTACACAATGTTAAGTTTTAGGCATGCAAAAGAGATACCCTGCCTTTAACCTATATTAGTTTATCATGATATGAACAAATGATAATGATGACAATGATGACGATGATGAAGATGATGATGATGATGATGATGATGATGATGATGATGATGATGATGATGATGATCTTACATTTCCTTGAATTAAATCATTAAAGATCTCAAGTATCCAGTTCATTATACGTGTATTAAAAAAATGTTAAGAAAACTGACTTTCTTATCACACAGGAATATAACACATGAAATATTGACATTATCAAAATACCATCTACATGTATTCATAGGAGGTTTCATAACAATTGATATTAAGATTTTGTTATTCTGCAAGTACTCGGTCTTACTAAAATGTAAAAAAAAAGGGTATTGAACGACCATTAAAGTTTTCTCTCTGTTGTGTTGAAGAATAGTTGTCCCCGGGCAGGACCGTTACTACACTATTTTGAATTGGGGTGTACATGGTCAATTTCCCGACTGGCAAAAATGAAAATGCCGACTGAAGACATCGCTTTCATGTAAGGATGGTTGGTTGGCTGGGGGGGTGGGGTTCCACCCTACTGAGCTGTGTTACTGTCTTTTTGTTCGCCTTTACCAATATGTTGTTCTGTCCACAATCTAACAACCTCTGCTTTTTATTTTTACGCTCTAAGCTATTTAATCCTATGCTTGAGTAACACATACAATCTTGCACTTTAAGTTCAACCTGCGAAGCGTTCAAGTGAGCACACTTTTCGTCCGTCGTCCGTCGATTCGTCGTGCGTACTCGTGTCGTAAACTTTTACAACATTTTCACTTTTTTCTTTAAAACGCAATATTGGATTTAGCTAAACATGGCAGGAATGATCCCGGGGATGCGGGATTCAAGGGTCTTTAATGCGTACACCTAGCCCCCCTGGGGATCCAGGAGCACGGCGCCCTAAGGGCTTAAATAGGTAATTTTCAAACATCTTCTCCAATCCAAATGTCAAATTTTCTCACCCTGGTGGGGGAAACCCCTCCCACAGCAGATGCTTCCTATTTTAATAATAATAATAATAATAATCCATATTTTATTCGAAATGGACAGACATCACATATAGAAATCTTCCGAAAATTCCGAAAATTCATTTTGCCCAATTAATCGTGGGCTCGGCAGCCACTGAGCAGCGCCAGATCGACGTTGCTCTATCCCTAAAAATCGTTGAACGCCAAACAGGGTAGCAGCAACTCCTATCTTTAACGTCTTTTGGTCTGACGCGGCCGGGCATGAACTCCCGACCTCCCGGTTGTGAGGCGGATGCTCTACCAACTGAGCCAACACACCGATCACCAATCAACAATTGCCACACCTTTTACACGATCAAAATTTCAATTAATTCATCAAAAATGGGCGCTGAAAACACAGACTTTCAAGGCGAAAATGTCAAATTTTCTCACCTTGGTAGGGGGATCCACCCCGACCCTCTCCCGAATTCATTATCAAATCACCACACCTTTTTACAACAACAAAATGCAAGATTTATATCTTACTTCAAATGGAGATCAAAAATATACTTTACATGATGGAACGTAAGCAATAAGCATAAAAGCGATAGGTATTTAGATGGACAGAACGATATAAGCAGATAATTAGAGGACGAATGAAAACACTCGGTAGGGTGATATTGCCCTCCCCCATCCTGAAAACGGATGCCTCCGTTTACGTCGGCATTTCCATTTTACCAGTCGGCAACTTGACCATGTACACCTCCATTAAAAATGGTCTAGGGACTCCCCTGCCCATGGTCAGCGTTTTGCGTATATCTCCGCATCACCAGTGAAAAAATAAATCGTTCCCATGGCCCTGCCCATTTTTGCAGAGAAGCCATTCGGTGCAGCTAGTTTTTTCTGCCCCGACATCATTTTCATGGATTCCCGACCTCGTAAGCTGTGGTCAAGAAGAAATCTTTTCGTTGGATGACACATGAATAATGTCTGGCAGTCAGCATATACAAGTACGCTGGGGTGGCGCCAAGGGGGGAGGGGGCGGGGGGGGGGGGGTACACGAGGCGGCCGCCCCTATTTTGTCAAAGTAATGAAAATAACGGGGATTTTACAGCTTTTTGAAAATTTCGTCCCCTTCGCTATTGTTTGGAGGGCAAAATATGGTTTTGGTCGTCGTCTGTCCCCTGCGTCCCGCTTGTCGGATGATGTTTGGCTTGTAATTTGGCCATTTTTAATTTTTTATTTTATTTTTGATTTATTTCTTGGGGGGGGGGGCTGGGGGGGGGGAATTTCCCCGAC